>BGKB01000048.1:155000-419627 GCA_003116975.1 Aurantiochytrium sp. KH105 | reverse complement strand
AAGACTTTCAAAAAGACCGCGACGCCTTCAAAAGCGCCTTTTCTCGCTCCGAGTCAAGGGGCCGGCAAATGGCCTGATGCGCAGAGCTGCCCTTTATTTTGTCAAATTAACATTCTTTGGTTGTTTTCTTTCTCTTTATTCTAATCACCAACGTCCGGGTGGTGTGCCGAATGCAAATCCGCAATCCCATCACCATGCGGCTCGTGATTCTCTCCGATTCGCACTGCCAACATGAGGAACTGCGCAGCCTGCCTGACGGCGACGTACTCGTGCATGCAGGCGACTTTTGCAGCGCAGGTGGCGTCGAGGAGGCGCGCCAATTCGTTGACTGGATGACGTCGCAACCGCATCGCCACAAATCCTCGTGGCTGGCAATCATGATACAATCTTCGATCCTAGCCACGCACAAGCCAGAGAGTACGAGCGAAGCCGCTGCGATTCCTTTGTCACAAAGGATGAGCTCCCAAACCGAGGCATCCACTACCTCATCGACGCCGCAGTCGAACTTGATGGCGTCGAAGTGTACGGATCACCCTTTGTCCGCTCAGGATTTCCGAGTCTTTGGGCATTTCCCATCCGATCCGATGGCCACGCAAAGAGCATCTGGGGAAATTTTCCCACGAACACCGATGTTCTGGCCACACCTTCGCCGCCGTTTGGCGTCATGGACCGTGTGTTGGGCGGACGGGACATTGGCTGTCTCATTCTTAGACGAGAGGTCCCGGAGAAAGTGCGCGCCATTCCTTGCGCTCAAGGTGGCTTGCTACAAAAAGAGCTCCACGTGCCGCCGGATCGAGGACGAGCGAGGGATCGATCATGGATGGCCAAAAGCGACCGAGGACCCCCTTGCAGCGGCGATTGTCGGACCCAATAGATTTTGCCGCGCGCTCGGGTCGATCGCGGCGCTTTGCGGGTTTGCGCGAAAGCGTCCATCCGTAGCCGTCCGCGGCCGATCTCGACGGCAAAAGTGGCCGAGGCCGGAGCCCACGAAACGCCCCGGCAACAAGGCGAATGGGGACGGCTCGCACGGGCCCGGCGCGCCGGCGGGCGAATCCCGTTGTGGGTGCCCGCGAAAAAGTGGGGAGCGACTTGGGACGCTCGGAGCCGTTCGTTCGATGCGACGTTTTGGACATGGCACGGGAGAGCACGTATAGTAAGGCTTGGAGATTGGCGCGTCGGCTGCGCGGAGGTTGTCCGGCCTGGCGGGTCCGGTCGAACTCGATTGTTTCTTCGACCGCCTTGCTGGATGCGGCTGCGCACACAGCGGCTGAATCTTGCGTTCGCAAGCCATAGCCAGCCTCCTTGCGAGTGAATGTCTCGTCGGCTTCGCGGCAGTGACTACGCTTGTGGCTGCTTCGAGCGCGCAAGACGCTCGTGTGCGTGCATTGTCGCATGCACTCCGTGCATTCTCTTGCTTTCTCTCGTAAGGGTAGAAGTGATTGTAGGAATAATAGTAGTCGCAGGATCCTCCTCTTTCGGGACATTCGAGTGTGGGCGAGCGTCCCGCCACCGGCAGTGGCGGCTCGAAGACATTATCCCGCGCGTCACGGGGTCACCCACCAATCAACCACCCGCTGCCGCCACTGACGGCGGCCGATCAGAATTGGACATGGACGACAGCATGCCGAGGCAGTGAGCGATGATGAGCTGTGCACGGCCCATCGCCACGGGTGCGGAGGCGCGGGATCAGATGGGCCATTCACGGTGAAATGCAGCTCTTGCCGACCATGGCGGTTTCTTGAGAGAAGCAAGGGCAAAAAGAGACTGGGCCGATTCACGAGAGAGGTTCGTACCGTCAAGAGCAGAAGATCGTCGCGGACGGAAGATGACCGGTGCCGAAACCTCGGGGAGTGCTGGTCCGCCAAGCTGGTTTACGATTGGGCTCGAAACGTGCGCTGCGATCCTGGCATGCTGGAACGAATCTCGTTTCGGATAAACGTACTCGATCTTGCATCGGCCTCACCTCTTAGCCTCTCTAAGTAGAGTATGACCAACGTCTACGCCTTTACGTAGCTCATGACTTCATTCCAGCTTTGTAAGCATCGCGAAGGGGAAGGAACAAGCAAACACCGAGCCGCGACTTGCGAACGCCAAAGAGCAAATCCGAAACTCGACGACTCCAAAAGCAGAACCAAAACCAAAACAATCGCACCAAGCTTTTCCAAAAAGCAAGCAAGCAAGCAAGCAAGCAAGCAAGCAAGCAAGCAAGCAAGAACATTTACCGAGATTTTGAACAATGACCAAGTTCACGAGCTTTCTCCTCATCGCCATTTGCGCATTTCTGTGCAACAGCGCGCAAGCAACCAGCACCGGAAAAGAACTGCTTCAAGGTGAAGCGCGCGAGCTTGCTTGGTATGATTGCCCTGCGAACAGCGAGGCCAAGCGGCGTCGACCCCGAAAGTTTGCTCACTGCCGATGCATGCAGGGGTTTGAGCGCGACGAGGAGCGTGAGGCTTGCTTTCGCACAGTCTATCTGACAGTGAACAACCTCTCGTACATGCAACCCTTTTCTTCCTTTCTCGTCGTCGTCCACAACCACTACGCCCCCAAGCTTTTTGTTCCTGGTATGCCGGGCCCCGAGGGCCTGGGCGCAATTGCGGAAGCTGGCAACACCACCATGCTTGAGCATGTGTACAGCATGGATGACAACGTTCTGGAATCTTTCGTTGGCACAAACGTTCCCGCCAATGCTAATGGAACCATTGAAATTCGGATGAACAGCGATTATCCCCTCGTGACCATTGCTGCAATGTGCGTCAACTCGAACGATTGCTTTGTGGCACTCAACGGAGCCCCGATTTACAATGGTGCGATGTACTACGAGCCTGCGTGGGACGCCGGTACCGAAATGAACAATGAGCTCTGCACGCATGTCCCCGGCCCGGCGTGCGCGGCGGGTACGGGCAACGCACGTACTGAAATGGGCGAGGGCTTTGTGCACGTTCACCGTGGCTTTCAGGGCATCAACGTCGGTCGTACGGACCTCACTGAGGACGAGCTTGGTGCAAATGGCGAACCTCTTGGATCCATGTACGACTGGCGCAACCCGATCATGCTCGTGAGCATGTCCGACGCTATGATGTAAGGCATGGCCCGTCGCGAAGAAGAGACGCAGCTCTTGCTTTTCTCTGATCAGCTAAAGTTTCGAGACTTGTGAGGTTTTCTAAAACGAAACACGAAATTTCCATTCATATTTGACATGTTTATAGAGCGATCTTGAGCGTGCATTCTATGATGATAAATGATCTGGTACAGAAAGAGAGAATAGGACATTTGTGGATGCTCGAGCACAGGGCGTCTATTTTGGGCGGAAAGGAATTGCGAAGAAGGTCTCATTCCATCGCTTGAAGGCCGGATGGTAATTGAATTGGTCAATGAGAACCTGGACGCCCTTGGCATGCTCCTCTTTGGCATTGTCATAGAGCCCGCTGATCTCATGCGTAAGACCTGCATACGTTCGTTCGAAAGGTCCAATAGCACTGTCGAACTCGCGTGCCCATGCAGCGTTGTCGGCAAGGTTCTTTTCGATTTTTTCTCTTCGGCGCATCAACATGGCGATCTCATCTTCAAATTCCTTTTTGCCCACGCGATCGGCCCTGATTTCGCGTTGGAGCTCCTTGAGCTGTCCGCGCAAGACTTCCACTGTGTTGCCCAGGTCGCTGGCTGTCTTGTGAAAGGCTTCCGAGCTTCGCTGCTTGGAGGCGCGCCGGGCAACTCCACTTTTGCGCACGAGAGCGCGACTCTCGATTCGCGCGTTCATCGCACAGAGGTCTTCGCAACCTGGTTGTTTGACACTGCAATGCCGCTGCGAGGAACAAGTTACCTGTCTCACTCCCTTTCTCTCTCGCGCGCGCTCAAAGCACTCTCGTTATATCTCCTTTCTTACTTGGCAGCGCCGTGTGGCCACATTTATCACTTCTATGGCGCAACAGAACGGCGTTGTCACGCTAACTCTCAAGAATGCCTTGAAATTTTCTGCGTTCGTCGTCACAGCGTAGTGAGTCAGCAACTTATCAAGCTATGTTGATCTTCTTGTTGTTGCTGTTGCTGTTGCTGTTGCTGCTGCTGCTGCTACTGCTGCTGCTACTGCTGCTACTGCTGCTACTGCTGCTGCTGGCTGGCCGGCTGGCTGGCTGGCTGGCTGGCTGGCTGGACGGACAAGTATGAGCCAAAGGCGACCTTGTATTCTGGCCTCGGTCTCGGACTCGGTCTTTGAAGTTGGAACAAAAGCCAAATCCAACGGATCGCATTTGTGTGTCGAATTTGCGCACGCTGCGAATGGCAAAGATTGATGAATGGTTGGTTGGTTGGCTGGTTGATTCATGACATTCATTCGAACTTACTTACTTACAGTCGAGTTTGGACACCCTTATTTTAAAAATGGAGGGTAATCACAAGCTACTCGCATTTCGCCTGACATTCTTGAAGTGCCATCCATTGTATTTGTTTCGACCAGGGCGTGTTTTCCTCGGACAGACTGATGCTTCTCAAGCTTCCATGTTTATATCCGTTACGGAATTCGACCGCCGGGCCGCCGCCGCCGAGCCGGCCCGCGGCGGTCGCTCCTAGTGCCTACCTGTCTGTCTGCCTGTTTATCAAAAGTTTCTCTGTATGAATACGACAGGCTGGCCGATTCCGGCGCTCCAGGCTTGGCCGAGACGTTGCCGGCTCTCCGGCCAGGGATTCCCGGAAAGGGAGAATGAAATAGAAGCTTAGCACCACGGAACGAAAAAAGAAACGAAGTAAGGCAGCCAATCTATTTTTTTTTCATGTTTTCCCCTTTCTAGAACGAGGCTGCGTCGCCCTACCACGAAAAAGCTCGTGACGATCTCTGATTCGGGATCGGATGGTGTGGTCCTGCCACGCAGGATGGGGCGTCTCGATCGCAAGAGTTGGGAGAAACTTTTTTTTGTCGTGCCAATGGTTCGATCGAATGGATGCATGGCGGAGCTGGGCAATGAGTGTGTGTGTCGATCTTGACAGCGATTGGGGCGATCCTAGAGCTCGCGTGACTGTAAACCAGCGGCCAACTTACAAAGAGAAGCTCTTGCATCCGATGTGGGTTTATAGCGCGGGTTCCCCAAGCGGTTGCGTGGCTGTCTGTCAAACGAGGTTTTGCTCGGTAATAAATCACCCATCCAATCTCTCTCTCTCACACACACTGTTGGCGCACTCTGCTATATCTAGGTGCGATAGTGAGGGGAAGGGCAGGCAACGGATCTAGGAAGGCTATGCGTGCGCGTGTGTCCTCGTCATGTGCGCGCGGACTTCAGTTCAACGCGCACCTTCAATGGCTCATCCACCATCTCCACGATCATCAAAGCAAATCGCAGGGCGAAAGTGCGGTCGTCCTTGTGTCCACGCGGTCGGTCAATCGATCTCCGCGTGCCGGCGTCCGAGGCCGGCAAAAGTGGAGTTCGTCTGCCACGTCCCCTCAAGGACCGCGCTCGCGCACTTTTGCAACACTCGCTGACGGCCCCTGGCCGGGCCGAGAGGCCGTCGTGTGCAGGCTCGTCGTTGTCCACGTTGTCGCCGTCGTCGTTGTCGTCGTCGTTGTCACCGGACGCTCTGCGAGGGCTTAGCGCAACCTTGTGCGACTGACGACATTACGCCGCCCGCATCACGCGGGAGGGCAACTGCAATTTTACCATGAATCTGCTCAACCAGGTGGTGGAGGACCAGCGTTTTCTCGAGGCGCAATCCGCCATCTCTCGCTTCGCGATATACCGCACCAAGAGACAGCTGACGTATTCGAACCTGCAAAATCTGCTGGCGAATTTTCGCACAAATCTCAAGGCAGATGCTATCCTGGCGAGCTCTGTAAAGAGGTCGCTGTTTTGGAGGTATCTTCGCGATGAGAACCTCTTGCAGCTTCTTTTGTGCTACGAAGATTGCCAAGAGGCCAAGCTGCGTATTTACGGCAGCTCTTTATTATCTCTCTTGCGGCACATTGGCCTCTCGTATTTGACCCCGGGCAAGCCATATTACATTGGAGATGAAGGTGCAGAGTCTGTCGATCAGCTCGACAGGGAAATTGCTGCCTACATTGAGACAGGCGCGGCGGTTCGGGTTCCGCCTTCGCTCGAAATTGTCATGGCGTACCTGTTGGACCGTCTCAATGATCATGTTGGCAACTTTATCGATGGTCCGTACGGCCACATGCTTGCAAGTTTTGAAAACTACGCGCTAAAACCAAGAGTCATGCGCGACTTCGAAAAGCTTCGTCTCCTTGGTGAGGGCGGCTTTGGTAAAGTTCACGCCGTTCGTGTTGTGTAAGTTTTCTTCCGTTTGGGTCATTCGCCCTTGTTCAATTCGCCGAGATCGTCGTGTACTAACTCTCTCTCTCTCTCTGCTTGTGTTTAACAACGGTCAACTCGCTCGTGTGTGTCCCGATGGACTTTCCATCCGTGCGTCGTTCGCTTGCATTGTTTTTTGCATGTTTGCACACATCATCTTCTTCGATACTTTCCACAGAGACACGAACGCCGTTTGGGCATTGAAAGAAATGAATAAAATCAAGGTCATCACAAAAAAGAGGCTCAACACGGTGATCGCAGAAGCCAGTATCCTGCGCAAGGTCGATTATCCCTTTGTGGCCCGCGTGCATCAAGTATTCCAAGACGAAGTGAGCATTTATTTTCTCCTGGACATTTTACCCGGCGGTGAACTCAAGTTTCATTTACGACGCATGCCAGTAGTCCCGCATGAGGTTGCGCAGTTCTGGATGGCATGTCTCGTTCTCGGGATTGGATATCTCCATTCACGACATATTATACATCGCGACCTCAAGCCTTCAAACTGCTTGCTCGATGGCAGTGGCTATGTGGTAATTAGTGACTTTGGACTTAGCGTCACAGCCGACTCCGCAGAAGCCCTTCGACATGATCAGTGTTGCGGTACGCCTGGCTACATCGCTCCCGAAATGTATCTCGGGCCTTGCTGGGACCGACGGCGTCCTACAGAGGTGAAGAAAAAAAGCAGTGTGACGCGCAAGTCCACCTGGCTGACCACCTTTCAGTCGTCAATGCGCGCCTTCACGTCCAAGTCTGCCAGAATTGATGCTTTTGACCCCAGTAACGCGCAGCTGGCTCGTGGCGCGGCAAACTCTTCCAGGGCAGATACCGCAGGTACGCGGCGTCACTTCACGGACCCAGGTACTGCGGAAGAGAAGCAGCGAATGCCTCTCACCGTGAATACCCAAAAAGCTGACAATGGCGCACTCACGCAACAGGAACAACAGCATCAGCAGCAGCAGCAGCAACTGGCTTCACCGCCATACGATCCTGCTTCACCCGTGAATCCATTGCTCACATCTCCAGGATCGCCATCTCCTGCTTCGCCCGGTGTTGTGGGTTCGCCGCTTTCCCCGAATGTAGCCATTGGAAGCGCGAATGGCCAGTATGGGGCTGCAGGAGCGAGCTTTAGAGGCACCGCCGCGGACCTCATGCAGCCCCTCTTTAATGACAGCGGCAAGGGAGGAGGAGTGCAGGCTGGGCAGACTGGACAACCAGCCATTGCGCCCGGTTTCAATACCGAGGCACCGCGGCGTCTATCGGACCCAGACCGCCTCCCAAGGTATCCGAATTACGGTGTTTCCGTCGACTGGTTCGCATTGGGCGTTATTCTTCACCAGTTCTACTGTCTCGGGCGCATGCCTTTTACACGCGGGCCCAAACGCTCGCACCGCACGCTACTGAAAAACATGGTCATGGGTAAAGTACGATGGTCAGAGTCTGCTCTGCAGTGCGCAGAGCGGAATCGCAACGAGCTTCACCGACGCACAAAAGAGCCTGGTCGCGCAGAGAAGCCCATTGTCGGTCTCACCTACGAAGCACAGGACCTTGTGCACAAGCTTTTGCATCATGACCCCGGAAGCCGGCTCGGCTGCGGCCCGCGGGGTGTGCGTGAAATTATGGAACATCCCTTTTTTGATGGAATTGACTGGGATAAGCTCGAGAAGCGACACATCGTGCCGCCCTTTGTTCCAAGCGCAACCTCTGTCAACGCTGAATTTCAGCCCAACGACTATGATCCGGGCGAGCCTACGAAAAAAGAAAAACGCAAATCATCCATGCTCACTGACGAACATCATCGCGCTTCTTTCAAGGATCTCGAGTACGTTCGACCCGAGACCCTCTTTGAGGAGCTCATTGGCTGTCAGATTGATTTTGAGATCAATCAGAATGACCAAGGTCGCCGCAAGCATCAACCACCATGTTGCATCATGTAACGAACCAGATTTTTCCTTTTTCCTCCTTTCTGAGGGTCAGTCGTGTTGGACTATTGTTGAAGCATCTTTCGTTTTGTCCTTTTGCGTTGCGTTGCGATTTCTGGCCTCGCTGGTCATCTTGTACCGCGACACATTGCTGAACTTGAGGTTCGTCTTCAGCATCATTAGCTGCAGACAACAAGAAGAAAAATGCGAACTTTTGTCCGGTTGGTCACTTGTGAGCGCCGGTCACGGTCACGGTCACTAAGCCAGCTGGCAAAACGAGAACCTCCTGGCACGATGAAGCAAGGGAACGTGAAGAGTGGCGACGTTGCGACGGGAGCGCTGGCGGCGGCTGCGCCGCAGGCCGCGGCTGCAGCGCCGGCGCAACTTGCGTTTAACGAGCGCATAGATGGTTTCAAGCACACCGACACTACGAGGAAGATCATCAGTTTTCAAGGAATCAGCCTGCGCGCTCTGCGCGAAACGCTTGACAGGATGGAGCACGGAGAGCTTGCTCCCGGCGTTGAGTTGTACATTGCCACACGGGATCTCTCCACGGAAGTCAAGGCTGTAAGAACGATCATGTGCACGGAGAAAGGCCAGGATAGCATACCGACGCGAGGAAAAGTGGCCTACGTGGATGCCCTCGTCGACTTCGTCCCGGCACGAGACGCCACGTACAAGCCTCGAAGCGAATGGACTACCGAAGACATTGCCGAGTACATTGTCATCCCGAGGACAAAAGACTGGCAAAAGACACCCTTTTACTTTAATCTACCCGAGTTCAGTGACGGTGACGCTGGGAAAGAGTTTGCTGGGTATTTTGTGAGTCAAGCCCGCAAGTGCCGGTTCAAAGATCTAGTCATGGCACTTGAAAACCGACTTCGTAACGAACCTGATGATAAAAAATACGTATGGCTCGATATCATCAGTGCCAATCAGCCCGTTCTCACGGCTGCCGCTTCCGATGTTCCGTCCGAGATTGGACGGATCAAGAAGTGGATGATCATTTATGGATTGCATGTGGCGCTGAAATATTTTGAAAAGCTCTTGCTTTTCTTTGACTCGTGGGAGACCCCTGCGCCTCTGCAACGCACGTGGTGCGTGTGGGAAATTTATGGCGCTGCCATGTACAAGCGCGACTTTGAGGTTGTTCTGGCTCCGGGTCAGGAAATGTCATTCGCGCGTGTTCTACACAACAATCCCGAGATTCTTTCCCGTTTGGCCGTTGGCTTGGACATGCGACGCTCAGAAACGTCGCAGATGAGCGACAAGAAACTCATTGACGAGGTCATTGGCGAGCGCATCAAAGGCGGCTTCACGACACTCAATGTCAAAGTTAGTGAACACGTTCGCCAGTGGATTGCTCAAATTGCGCTCGCGCATATCAAGTGGAGTCGAGAAGAGCTGCCAAAGCAGAGGAATGCGCGTGATAGCTCAGTACATCTCACAACGACTCTCTCGCGTGCTGCGGATCTTTTCCATCAGCTTGGAGACTATGCTCAAGCAGAAGCCCTCGCTTCTGAAGCGCTCCAGCGAATGCAAGCAAGCAGTGATCACGACGAGCTTGCTCAGGCGATCCAACGTTCGAATGTTGCCAGCGTCCAGGATGAACTCGAAAAGCTTGCAGCTGCACGGACAAACTACGAAGCAGCGCTGGTGACATTTCGTATCTTTGAAGATCGTAAACTTGTTGCCGAAACGCTTGTCCACCTCGGTTACGTTCGTCAGCGCCAGGGGGATAACCTCGAGACTGTTAGCAAGTTGTATCGCGAGGCGCTCAAGGTATATGAAAACGAGCTCGGCTCTCAAGATAAGGCGGCAATTGGGCAGCTCAAGGTCAAAATGGCTGACGTTCACGCTGCCGAAGAGCAATTTGAAGCTGCCAAGGAGGTACTCTTGGATGCAAAGCAGTACCTTGAGCAAGTCTATCCGCCACGGAGTCAGCACAATGTACCACTCTTGGCAGGTCTTGCGGAAGCCCATCGCGGTCTTGGCGAGCTTTCCGATGCGTCTCGCGAAATGAAAAAGGCGCTTGAAATTTCCTCCGAGGTCTACGGGCCTCTGCACCCAGAGACAGCCATGTGTCATCGAGATTTAGCAGAAATTCTCTGTGAGCTTGGTCAATTGCATGACGCGCATAGTCACCTTCACCGCGCAATGGATCTTTTCCATAAAGCAGGGTACACGTTGGCGAGTTCTGAAATTCGCGCATGCGTTAAAAACATGATGGATCTCCAGAAAAAATGTAATGAAATGGCAACTCGCCGCTGCGCGAATGCGCAAAGGTAAGGTAAGCAATAGTTTATCACGGTCCTTCGCTTCGCAAGAGTTCGACTTTTTAAAAATTACAAAGAAAAGAAAAGAAAAGAAAAGAAAAGAAGAGAAAAGAACAGGGAATCATAAGCAGAAGTGCAAACGCAGAAGTGGAACTTGACCTTTTCTTATTCTACTGTGGCGCGGGCTACGCGCCACACAACTAATCCTATTTTAGAAATCAATCAAGCGGTTGAACCCGTTCTCCTCCCTCTCCCCCTCCACCCCGGCGGTCTTCTGGAGACAAAAACGAATCGACCCCGAGTTGAGCCAACTAGGCCTCCTTGACGTCCAGGCGGTAGTGTTCTCTCGAGAACTCCGGCGCCCACTCGCGCCGAAGTCGATCGTCCCTAACCTCGCCCATCCCAATTTTTCCCTCCGCAGTTTTTCATCCTGCACCAGCGGCCATGCAGGTCAGCACCTGCCGCTCCTTCTCGCTCCCGCGCTGGAGCTCGCCGCCACCCGTGTCTCCCAGGAACTAGTTTGCTTTTCCAGGAAGCGGCGAGCTCGCTGCGTCCACCACTCGTTTGAGGGCTCTGCAGCGAGACGACTTGATGATCCGTGTAAGGCCTATTTATTTTCCCTACGGCGCCATCTTGAGCCCCTCTTTTTCCTGTCCTTACTTTAGTTCCTGACATGACCTAGGACTGCGATCGACGGTCTCTCGAAATCTCCCTCGTGGCCATCCATCCGGCGCCGGCGACCGTCGTCCACGCATCGCATGGCATGGCATGGCATCGCATCCCGCGCCCCGTCCTCCTCGCGCAGCGCGATGCAGTGCGCGGCGGAGGTCAGACCCTTTCGCGTGCGGGTGATGGATGGATGAATGGATGGATGGATGTGGATGCGCGCAGGCTCAACGCCCGCGATGTCGCGCAGCAAAGATTGAATGAAGAAGGCGCGAACGAATGCACCCACGATGAAGAACAAACGAATGACCCTGTCGCTTGGTCGATCGAAGGCATGGTCAATTCATCCCATTGATTGAACGCATGCAATGGACGAACGGGAGGACTGATCGCTAAAACCCCTCATCCCTCCTCGCTCCGCATCGTCCTCGCGCTCCGCGGCCGGGTTTTCGAGACCGCGGTGGCGAGAAACCCCTCGAGCAGCCGCAGCGTGAGCCCTTCCTTCGGCCGATCGAACCACCGAGCAAGCAAGCAAGCAAGCAAGCAAGCCCTCGAGCCATCGACCGCCATCCAGTTGTCTCCTGCCGCTGAGGCCAGAAACAGAAACAGAAACGGAAACAGAAACAGAAAAAAACAGAAACAGAAACAGAAACCAACGAAGCGGGAAAGGGACACAAAGAAGGAAAGAAAGAAAGAAAGAAAGAAAGAAAGAAAGAAAGAAAGAAAGAAAGAAAGAAAGAAAGAAAGAAAGAAAGAAAGAAAGAAAGAAAGAAAGAAAGAAAGAAAGAAAGAAAGAAAGAAAGAAAGGAAGGACAGGGAGGCAAGGAAAGAACGAGCGGCGCTTGCAGGCACTGCAGCAAAGATCGAATTGGTCGGTCGCGCCGCGGAGAGGTCGGTCGGGCCCGCGCCTGCGGCCGGAGCGAGCGAGCGCGCGCGAGGCAGGCGGGCGGCAGGCCGCGGGGCGCGCGGGGCGGCGGACGAGCGCGCCGAGCAGCCAGCGCGCGGCGGAGTCGGTCGGTCGATTGACTGGTTGGTTGGTTGATTGATTGATTGATCGGCGCAGCGGACGGCCGAAGATGGGCAAGAAGAAGGCCGCCGGCAAGAAGGCGCCTGCGGCGGCGCCCGCCGCGGCGCCCGCGGCGAAGCAGGACACGCAGACGCTGCCGAAGAAGGAGGAGAGCCTGTTCAAGGAGCTCGTGCGGCTGCACGAGAACAAGCAGTACAAGAAGGCGCTCAAGACGGCAGACACCATCCTCAAGAAATGCCCCGAGCACGGTGAGACCAACGCTATGAAGGGCCTCACGTACAACAGCATGGGTGAAAAGGACAAGGCGTTCGAGCTGGCCAAGCTCGGTGTCCGGTATAACCTCAAGAGCGCCGTTTGCTGGCACGTGTATGGCATCATCTACCGCAGCGAGAAGAACTACAAGGAGGCCATTAAATGTTTTCAGCGCGCCGTCAGGTTCAACCCGTCTCATCTGCAGATTATTCGCGAGCTCTCCGTGCTCCAGATTCAAGTCCGTGATATTCCCGGTTTTACCTCGAGCCGAATGGACCTCGTCCGGCAGCAAGGTGGTCTCCGCAGCAACTGGTTGGGTTATAGGTACGTTCATTGGTTTGCGCGCAGTCCCATCAACCTCTTTGGAATGAGAGAGATGCAGAAGACAGAGAGAAAGAGGGAAAAGAAAAGGCTTGATCGAAGCACGTTGCAGGGCTCTTTTCACCCTGGACGTGTCAAAACATAGCCAATACGAATGCGAAAAGAGCATGCATTTTTGGTCGCTGGCGCGATATCATCAGTAAACCCCACTCGCGACCCGCATCACCCAATGCATGCACATCAGGCTCTAAATCCCTCTCGTCCACCATCGATCTCGTGGTTCTCAAGTTTCTGTCTCTCTCTTTCCCGTGAAGGTCTCGCGAAAGAGAAAAGCAGTCGTTGACTAACTCGTGTCTGCTGGATTCCAATCACACAGTCTCGCCCACCATCTCGCAGGAAACTACAAGATGGCAATCACAATTCTTGACCAATACTTGAGTACTTTGGCGACAGATCGTGAACCCTCGTACGAGGAGAGCGAGATCCTGTTGTACAAGCTGCAGATTCTCGAGGAAATGGGCGACAAGGAATCAATGATGCAACTTTTGGATCGAAACTTTTACGAGATTCTTGATCGCAACACCTGGCTCGAGAAAAAGGTACAGCTATACCTGGCGCTAGGTCGCAGGGAAGAGGCGCGGCAATATTTAAGCATTCTTCTCAAGCGCAACCCGGAAAACCATTTGTACCATCGGGATCTTCAGGTACGTGCATTTGACCTCAACTCGGTAGAAAGGGACGGAGTGGGTGTTTGCGAGAGAGAGAGAGGGAAGAGAAAACGCGGGCCTTACTGCCACGACTTGCTGGTCCTCTTTGGGGAATACCGGACGAGTTGCCTCTGTTCCGCGAAAAGTTATGATCTGCTCTTAATTCTCCCTTTGTCAAGCCGTCCATCTTAACACGGGGAACATGAGCAGGCTACACGCAAAACTTGGTTTGCCGGGAACAACGCGCACTAACGAGCTTCATTGGTGCTGATGTCGGTTGACTTTTACAGGCTTGCGCTCTGGAAGTACAGGATTTGGACAGTCTCGAGGAATCAAAGCTTCCCGCAGATTCGATGGAGTACGTTTCTTTATAGATTTATCTTGGTGGATATGCCGGGTGGTGATGATTGTTTCGTGGAGAACGGGCATCCGAGACGCACGACAATGCATATCTTTTTCTTTCGATGATGATAATCTTCACGTCGCCAAACACGGACAGCCCTCTGCCTCAGAATTGCGATTACGCAATAGAAACCCTCTGGGGGTCAGGTTGTCTTGTTGAGTGAAAATTCGCGCCCCTGGTGCAGTCTGAGAATCCTTGGCCGTGTCCGTCTCGATGCTACGCTCATGTCATGATACAATCACACACTTTCGGTATTTTCTTTCCCAGCCGGTGTCCTTTTTCTCTTCGATAACATAGAGAGCACAAGACTGACCTGCTTCTTTGCCCCCGACTCTTTGTTGGGTCTTTTTTTATATAATTTTCACGCACAGTCTTTCTGATGAGCAGATCTCCAAGCTTTCCGGGGAGTACGACGAGCTTTTTGCATCAATGAAGCGAAAGCCTAGCTCGTTGGGCCGGATTCCCATGGGATATTTGCGTGGCGATGGTTTCCGAAAGCACACGAACACCTTTTTGCGTGCATCTCTGCGCAAGGGTATCCCCTCTGTGTTTTCTTCGCTCCGTCCTATTTACAAACAGGCACTGCGCGAGAATCCTGCGGTTTCTGAGCAGGTTCGGAAGAATGCGGCGGAGCGCGTCCAAATCATTGGCGAGCTCGTGGAGGGCTACGTCGAGAGCCTGGACAGCGTCGAGTGTTTGCCGGAATCGTCCGACAAGGAGGCTCCTACCACCAAACTCTGGGCGCTCTTCTTTCTCGCGCAGCATTACGACATGCTTGGTGAGCAAGTACGTTAGTTTTGTGAAGGGGTGTGACATGGTGCCATTGTAAATATGAAGCGAGGCAACGCAGAGCAGCAAGCAAGGAAAGAAGGCCAGAACCCCGCGGGAGGAAAAAACTTCACAGACCTGTTCTGAATTTCTTTGAGGAGCATTATCAACTTTAGCATTCTGATGGGCTCTCTGCACCTTTTTTCCTGCAAAATTGCTCGCGCCCGCTTACCTTGTTTGCAATGGTATTTCGCCTTTTCGGGAGGAGAGGTGACGTGTTGGCGTGATCGGATGACAGCATGAGCTAACAAACCCGAGCAATGCAACTTGTGTTCTTGTGCTGTTGTACGATATTCTCACAGGAAAAAGCTTTGGAGTTGATCGAGCGTGCCATCGAGCACACGCCCACGACCTTGGACCTCTTTGTGGTAAGTGAGCCCTTTGCTGCGAATCAATAGATAGATAATGGATGGGTGCATGCAGATACGTTGGATCGCAGCGAATTGGTGGCTGGGACATTTGGACATGAAGGCAAAAATTCTATTCTACACCTTTAGAGCGGCGGATACAATGTCATCCGTCAGTGAAAACAATTGTGACGCTGATCCTTTCCACACCATGCGCTGGTCTGCGTTCTTGCTGCATCGTCCATCTATTTTTTGCAAAGAATAAGTATTCGGAACGAGTCTAACGTTTTGCGCAACGTTTTTCCATCCACCACACAGGTCAAGGGTCGCATTCTCAAGCATGCTGGTGATATGCAAGGTGCGGCAGACGCTGTCGAAGCAGGCCGCGAGCTTGATCTTGCTGACAAGTGGATCAACTCGAAGGCCACCAAGTATCATTTGCGCGCGGGGCGCATCGCCAAGGCTGAGGATGTTGTGGGTCTCTTTACCAAACACGAGGGTGATAGCCGTGGGTACCTCAAGGAGATGCAGGCTATGTGGTTCGAAAAGGAGATTGCGCGCTCCTTTTCGCGCACCAAGGACTTGCAGATGGCCCTCAAGTTTTATGCCGCCATTGTTGAACATTTTGACGACTTTGAGGAAGATCAGCTCGAGTTTCACCTCTATTGCCTGCGCAAGGCTACGATGCGCGCATACCTTTCGACTTTGAGGCTCGAAGACACTATTCGTGGCCACCCCTCGTTTAGTGAGGCGGCACATGGACAGCTCTCGTGCCTTTTGGCCCTGCACGACCGTCCGCAGGATTACCAAGCTATTGTCGAGGAAGCCAAGAAGAATGCCCCGACGGGTACCGATGCTGCAGGCGATGGCTCGAACGGCGGCGCCGAGGCGAGCAAGTCCAGTGAGCCAGACTACTCGGGTATGTCCGCGGCTGAGAAGAAGAAGGCCAAGGCGAAGGCACGCAAGGAAGAAGCGCGTCGCAAAAAGGAACAAGAGGAGAATGCCGCCAACGCAGACAAGGACGAGGCCGATGAGACCGGCAAGAGCAAGAAGCGCTCAGTGGCGGCAGACAAGGATCCCAAGGGCGCCAAACTGCTGGTTGATCAGGCTGCGGCGCCCCTGGATACCGCGCACGTGCTTTGCGAGGTACTGCGCAAGTTTGCACCGCACCGCTCGCTCGCTCAGCTCGATATCTTTGACGTAGAGGTTCGTCGTGGCAAGATGCTCCAGGCTGTTCGAGCCTTGAGTGCCGCTGCGGAGACGGCTCCGGGTGGCGCCCAAAACCCTTTGGTTTTTGCTCGGTTAGCTCCATTCTTGCACTTTGTGCAGGCAGGCAAGATTACCTATGCCCCCTGGGTTAGCAAGTCCACGTGCGCCGCCGATATGAACACCCCCGTTGACGTGGCCCTCGAGTTGGACCCTGCGGTCAAGACATGCATCGAGTCGGTGGCCTCGAAGTTGATGCAAGAGCCTGCTGGAGCCGCGGCGAAAACTTACTTTGAAAAGCACAGCGCTTCTGAGTCCCTGGAGGCCCGTCTTGCCGCTGCCAAGGCCCTTATTCGCGTGGAGGCCCAGACTGGCGATGCGGCAACGAAGACGCTCCGTGCGATCGTGAGCAATCTCCCGGAAAAGGCCCGCTTCAAGGATCTGGCCGACATGCACGAAGCGCTTGGCGCGCTCGCCGCGCCCGATGCGCTCTTGAGCGAGCTTGAGGAGGCAATCAAGGTCAAGTTCCCGCGCAGTTCGCTCACTATTCCGTCGCCCGATTTTGGCGTCGAGACAGACAAGGAAGAAGCTGGCGACAAGGCCGCCGATGTCGAGGCCTGAATTGAAATAGTGGAGTTGTACCAAAATGTTGTCTTGCACCAATATGTTGTCTTGCTTCGTGTATCTTTGTTCATTATTCTTGCCAGGCGGCCAGCGTGGTGAAAACGACATATGCAACGCAATGGCTGTGCGACGCGGGCAAACTTCTCCTTTGACCCTCGGAAAAAAGAAAAGAAAAGGAAAGAGAGCAAAATTCGATGCGATTGTTGATGATGATGTTGGTCAATTTTTGCCCTTGGTAGTGAGCGTGCGCCAAGATCGCTCATAGCGAACGGCAGGTGGCATGAGTCCGTCAGGCTCCGCCTCCGAGTCGACGCAGCTGCTATCCTCTCCAGTGCCGTCACTTCCGGAGTCAGCCTGGTCCACGGATCGCTGAGCAGATGCCGCGTCAGCAGCACCTTGTTTTGCCTCGTTGCTGGCGAGACCTGATTCAAGATCATCGCTCGCATCGTGATGATGAAACGATGTCTTTGATTCAGCTTGAGCTTCGTCGTATGCTTGTTCTTGCTCTCGCTCTCGCTCTTGTTGTCGTTCTTCCTCCTCTTCAGCCTGTGCCGCACGTGCCTCCTCCGCTGTCATTTCCCGCAAAATGTTCTCGACTCGCTCTTCATGCAAGAGGCTGGACGTCAAGCCTGATCTATAATTAGCATCGCTGAACGGGGACAAGTTATGCTGGTTTTCAAGGTCAGGGGATGTTGGCGTCACAAGTGCGCTGCCATCGCGAAGTGGCGGCTCGTGAAGATCCTCGTCAAAGCGTTTGATGATCTTGGTACGGTGGTGTTCGATGGAATGGAGCTGTGCGCGGGTGACGATGCCAACAACGTGGTTGGAAGTGTTGACCACGGTAAGGTGGCGCAAACCAAGGTGTCGAAAGAGTTGATGGACACGAGAGATGTAGACTGAATGATGAACCGTCAGCGCACTTGAGTTTAGGTACGGGCGCAGATCCACAACACGCTGCAGATCGTCTTGGCTGAGCTTCCGCATGATGTCGAGGATGCTGGGCGAGCGCGGATAGTGCTTGAAAAAGTCTCGCCACGCAATCGTGGCGCCCTTGCGCTTGAAGCGATCTTGTAAGGGAACGGCTTCGCTGATGAAAACTTTTTCGAAGAGCAAAATTAGCAACTCGCTGCGCAAAATGGTGCCCTCAAAAATACCCTTGCCGCGAACCTCGTTCACCTCGTCGGCATCGAGATTGTTGCGATTCGATCCACGTCGCTTGCGATTTTTCAAGTTTCCGCGGCGCGAACCTTGACCCTGTCGACTCGTCTGTTCCGACGTGGATGATTGCGCTCCTACATTGCTTTCACTTGACCCTGTAGCAGTGCTTCCAGGCTCAGTCCCGATAGGCGGGCTAATGTTGGCGAATCCAAGGGAGCCTGAAAAGGACGTCGCGGCCTCGAGATCAGAGCGGCTGCCAAGGCTCCGATGGCTCACCAGACGACGCGTGTGTCCGAGATGCGGCGCTCTGCGCGGACGTTGATCCTGCTGCTGCTGCTGCGCGTTCGTGTCGCCGCTAGTCTTGGCGGCATCACTGGCATCTTGTGTCTCACTATGTTGGCGCGAAACCTGGCGCGAGCGCACAGTAATGTTTGATACGACTGGAAAGCCATTGTGCGAACAACTCTGTAACACTTGAAGAATGTCGCCAACGCGTTCAAAGAGATTAAAGACGATAGGCTCTTTGACCATGACCTCGCGGACACGAATTTTGTGCGCATTCGGCGGCGGTTCATCGTGCACAAATTTAATGCCCTGGAGCTCGATATGCATGTCATAGAGACCTTCTGTGAAAAGGTCGCCGACGACCTTGGAGGACATGATGGTGACCATGAGAGGGATGGCAAAGGTTGAGTTGTTTGTGGTCTCCATGAGAATGACGACGATGGAGATGGTCATGCGCGTAATCCCGCCGAGCATGGCAGCGCCTCCGATCAAGGAGTATGTTCCCGGGTCGATCGCCCCAAACATGTCGCGCAGTGTTCCATCGTCAATCGCCCACATGACCTGACCAAAGACGCGGCCGAGGGCGGCGCCAATGGTGATGGCCGGTACAAACAGTCCGCTCGGAATGCTCGTGCCGTACGTGAGGCAGGCAAGAAACCAGACGGACAGCCCAAAGAGCAGTAGGGCAGGCACTTCGTAAAGAGCCTCGCTGTGAAAGAGACGGCGGACGGCCGAGTCGAGCGAGGAGAGCATGAGCGTCTCGAGGTCGTTGACGTCGTCAGGGTCTGTGCACATGTTCCCTCGCATGGCGATTTGTGCACATGTTCCATTTGCAGTTGGGATGATCGGATCGCCCGAGTCGCTCCAGACAGCATAGTGCACGTCGCTCTTGGCGCGGCAGGGGTACATGGAAGAGAAGCCAAAGAAGATGAGCGAGGTGAAAAAGGCTACGGCAAGCGACTCGACGAGGCGGACGCGCGGGTCGACAATATACTTTGCTCGAATGCGGCTGAGCACGAGGTTGGCAGAGTTGAAGGCAGCGCCAAGCAGGCCTCCAAGTGCGCCGATGATGACAAAGATCGGGAGCTGCATGAAGCGGTACGGAGGCTGCAACGGGTAGCACGGGTCGCGGGAGGCGCCTTCAAAGCTGCCAAAGGACACCACGGCTGACTGCGACATGAGACCCCATTCCGCGGTATCCTTGACGCCTGAGAGCACGACATCGACAAAGGAAGCACAAGCCATGGTTGCGAAAAAGGTAAGCCAGGTGAGTCGCACGCTCCAAAAGGAGGCAGCTTCCTCGATAACAAAGAGGACGCCGCCAAGCGGCGCAGAGAAGGCGGCTGCCACGCCGCAAGCGCACCCAATCGAGACAAAGCTTCGCTTTTGCTTGTCGCTTCGAAACGAGAGAATGCCGAGTCCGAGCGAGTGGAATTCGTCTCGACCCTGCGAGACAATGGCACCGACGACGGCGCCTGCGTGCATCATGGGTCCCTCCTTGCCCAGCACGAGAGACCCCGAGACGCTGAAGATGACACCGGCCAGCTTGCTGACGAGCGTGCGCACGGAGATGACGCGATGGATTTTACGGCCGTTCAAGAAGCTCTTGATCTCTGGGATCCCGCTCCCCTTGGCCTTGAGATCGAGAAAGGCTACAAAGGCGGTCGCGATGCTGACAAAGAGAATGTTGTATCCGGCATAGTAGACGAAGGCGCGACCGTGGGTGTCGTGGACGAGTTTCTGGTTCATGACCTCGAACTTGTGGCCCGAGAGCGCCTCGACGCTGACGTCGACGATGATGGCGAGACAACCAACGATGATGGCGATGACAAGCCCTGTCAGCCAGCGAACAGCCTCTACGTTTTGAAGGATTCCGCCCGTGGCGGATTCCTGGTTCAGCTCCTCGACGTGCTGCGAGTACAGTTTGTTTTCGGAGGTGTCAAAGTCGAGGCCTTCTTCCTTGTTTGGTGTACGCAGCGAGTTCCAGTGTGCCTGCGCTTTGTGCACGAGACGCTGCAGGCAGGTTCTGTCGTCATCGGGATATCCCCTCATGAAATCGACGAAGCTGCGGTTTCCGTCCGTGCCCTGCTCCCGTTCTTGCAGGCCGCGGGCCGCGTTCTGGTGTGCTTGCGCGTCATTTAAACTGCGCCAGCTCTCGGCATCCAGGAGCTGGCTGCGCCCGTCCCCGCGACGTTCCTCGCGCTGCTCGAAGCTGCTCTCGTCGGCGCCGAGTAAGGGCTCGAGCGCGGCTTCGCTGCGGCGGGGCATCGTATCCTGTATCCTCTCCCGGGGCCCGAGACCGCCCGCCGGCCTCCTCGAGAAAACCTCGGGCTGCGCTCCCTCCTCCCGCCGCTCCTCTCGCCCCGTCGCGCGCGGCGCTCGCGCCCAGGCCGAGCGAGGTCTCTCGTTCGGGATCTGCTTCGCCTGATGTCTCGCGCTTGCTTGCTCGGGTCGCTCGCGTGATTCTTTCTTTCCGAGGTTTCCGCGCCATCTTCATCTTCATCTTCATCTTCGCCCGGGCATATCGCAACAGCAGCCAGCCCCGAGCCGCCGGCTCGACGACGACACGAGGCACGAGGCGTGGCGAGCTCTGGCAGGTCACACGGCACGGCACGGCATGGCTTGGCTTGGCTTGGCTTGGCATGGCATGGCATGGCATGGCGTGACAATGGATGGCATGGCAAACAGTGGCATGGCAAACTCGCAAACACGGCTTGGCCTGGCGTGGCACGGCACGGCTCGGCGTGGCGTTTGCCATGGCGAGCTCGGCGTGGCGGCGTGCAAAAGCGGTGCTTGGCCGAGGCAGCGCAGCGCAGCGCAGCGCAGCGCGGGGCCGGCCGGCGCGGCGGCGTCGATGATCAGCGCGTGGAGCGGGAATTCACCCGGCTCGCGCACGTGCCGCGCGGAGACTCTCGGCGCGGCTCCAGGAAGACGAGATGATGCGGGTATAGTTAGGATTCGTATGCGAGACGGACGGTTGTCGTGGACGGACGCCACGCGACGAAGATGTCTGTCCATGGTGGGTGGACGGACTCGGACCTGGAGGGAGGAGCAGCATTACAGCAGCTTGGTGGTGATCTTCGGTCGTGATGCCTAGGGGAGATGAATGCCAGCCAGCTTGGGTGGGGAGCAGCGGTCGCGAACTCGAATGTGGCGTTCGATGTCGGCGTTGTGGAGGGCTCTCGATGTGAACCACCGTGCCGACTGCTGGCGGCGCCTGTCCTTGATGACGTCGTGAGAATGCCGTCTTTGGGAGAGCGGACCAATTTGCACGTAGTAACTCGGTTACGAGCGAGAGGCGGCGGTCCCACCACCACCACTCGACCTGGCTGAGTGGCTGGCTGGTGTGGCTGGAAGAGCCGCCGCTGTGACACCCTGCGAGCCAGCCACACCAGCCAGCTGCAGACCCCTTCCGTTAGAATGACTCTTAGCAGCCGGCGAGAAGGCCGATCGTTTGCATTTCTTGCATGCAGCAAGTGATGTCTGCATCGAGAAGAGAGCCGTAGTGAATGTCGTTGTGCGCGGCAGACGCAAGACCAAGCGCACCTGGGAGAAGGTCCCCCAAATGTCTCTGCAGCAACGGTCTTTGCAGAATTGATGAAAGATAGTGTACAAATCTTTGATTGAATTCACAGTCAGGTATAGGTATACAATCTAACGAACCGCGACTACGCCACGGGGAGCGGCGAGGATATTCCCTTGCGCGAAAGAAACGTGGAGAGGCGCGGAGATGAGCGACGGAGCTCGTGCGTGCTGAGCTGCGTCTTGAAGTCAGCGTTGATCGTGGTGGACTGCAACAGCGCACAGAGGAGCTCGCGAACGAAGTCGTCGCGAGGGCAGGCTGCGTACGAGTGCTGGCAAAGCATGGCCTCTTTGCCAAGGGCGTAGGCAGAAAAAGCAGAGAGAGCGTCGCGACCCTGCGGAGACGTATTGATCTCGAGCATGACGCTCGCGTCCTTGAGCCAAATGCCGAGAAAGGGCATGCAGCCCAGCGCATGAGGATCGGCGCCCGGAGTTGGGCTCTTGCTGAGGTCCGCGCGGTACACGAGATAATTTTGGCGCGGGGACACGACACGTTGGAGCTTTTCAAAAGCGACGCGCTCCTTGGCAGGGGCGAGTTTCCAGACCCAGGAAAGCGTGGTCTGTCCGAGCCCAGCGACGAGGGCAAAAAGCAGGTGGAAGCTGCGAAGTTCGCGGCAGGCGATGGCAGCGTGAAGAAAAAACAAAAGAGCTCGCACGCGACTCGATGCGTTTTGATGCGCATGCGCCAAGACGTCCGTCTCGACCCACGAAGCCACGACCTCAAAGACGCTGACGAGACGATTGAGGTTTGGGCATGGTGCAGCGCGCACGCGGCCGGCTCTTACGGCGCGACCCAGCTCAAAGACGCGAATCTCATCGCAAATACAGTCTTGTACGAGAAGCGTGAGCTGTAGGGCGGCCTCGCTCGGACGCAGGCGAAGAAGCTGCGTCAAAAGCCCACGACGGATCTCGCGCGGCGTTGCGTTGTCCAGGTTGATGGCCTCTGCAGAAGAGGCGCGAAGGCGCAAATGGCCAAGAAGCGTTCGAAGCTGCTTGGTTGGCGACAAGGAGGACGAGAACGTCGAGGACCCGGAAGGTGAAGCCGCTCGTCGACTACGGGGCGAGGCCAGCAGGGAGGCGGCCGAGTCCAAGGACTGCGCCGAGGCCCACGAGGCGACGGAGCCGCGTCTTTCCATGGACAAGCGTTCGGCGGCAAACTCGGACGCGGAGAGCCCGAACCAGCACGCACTACCCCTGCGCGCAGATTCCGCGTCGAGAAAGCCTAAAAGGTCCGCTTCGGCAGAAGCGGCGACGCTCTCCACGGAAACGCCAGCGGAGCGGAAGGTTCCTTGAAAGTCATCTTGAGGGTCCTCGGGTACATCCTCGGGTTTTCCGAGCATGGCGTGCGCCGCGGACTCGAGCGCGGCACTTGCAAATTGTGCCTCGAAGGACTCGCGAGGTGCATCGCAAATGTCGAGAATTTCGCGTAATAGGGTATTGGTTTCAGGCACAATGCGAAGTTTCGTTCCGCCGTCCCAGTGCATGAGCCATTCGGCAATAAGAAAGAGGGCTACCTCTTGCGGCGATGTGAGCTCGCCGCCACTGTATACAGGAACGGATTGGAGTGTGTGCGCGCCTGCGTCCCACGCGGGCTCGAGAGCGAGCTCTTTGCACCATGAGAGCAGAGTGACGGCCTTTGTGGAGAAAATGATCGTGTTGAGGGCTTCATGGACTTCCTCGGCGGAGAGGTGGGCTTCGGGCGTGAGCGTGTGAAAGAGTAGATTTTTCACGACGCCGGCGGCGCGCATGCTTTCTTCGAGCTTGAGGTGGCCGTGGTGGCCGCTCTCGTCCTCGTGGAGCTCGATGCGCGTATCGCACTCCATGTCTTCCTCGGCTTGGTTGTTGTTGTTGTTGTTGTTAGTGTTCTCACGAGCAAGCCTCTCACGGGGGGCATGTATCCTCAGCTGGCCGGGGAGCGCCCTCCTCCATCTGTGCGGCCTGCCGGAGAATCTTCTCTTGGCCATCATCTTCTTTTTATCAAAGGCGGCCTCCTCGTGACCCATCTTGGCCAGGGTGGCCCTCTTGGACGCGCCCACGGACGGCGCCGCTGCCGTGGCGGCTGCCTCTGCGGCCGCGACGGTCCTGGCGACCTCCTCGTCGTTGCAGATTTGCGACATGGCCGTCTCGGCCCCGGCCCATGTGCGGCGCGTCCGACCGGCCCCGGCCGCGGCGTCGCTCGCAGAATGGATTCTCCCTCGGCCGCCACCTGCAGCTGCTCGCTCTCCTGGCTCCACTTTGCCCGCAGCGGGCGGGGTCCTCCTCGACGCGCACGGTCCTGGACCTCGACGCGCTCCCGCTCCGCCTCGAGTTCTTCCCCTTGGTCCCGTGCCGCGGCGGCCGACTCCTTCGCGCCTCGGCTCGCGGCGCGGACAACGCGCGGGCGCGGGCGCGGGCGCGGGCGCGNGCGCGGACAACGCGCGGGCGCGGGCGCGGGCGCGGGCGCGGGCGCCGGAGCGGAGCGCGCGACGCCGCGGCGGGCGCGGGCGCGGGGCGCAGCGACGCCGGCCTTGGCGCCGATGACGAACGAGCGGATGAACGACGCCAACGACGCCCCCGACCGACCGATCTCCGCGTGCGCGCGCCTCGCAGCAGCAGCAGCAGCGGCAGCAGGCGCCGCGCGGGGCGCAAGCGCGCAGAGCGGCGCGGCGCGGCGCGGCGCGGGTGCGCGGGCCGGGCTCGCTCGCTCGGGGCTTGCTGGTCTGCCTTCGCCTGCGTCTCTCCCTCTCTCTCCGTCTCCGTCTGTCGTCGATCTCGATGTGCTGCGCTGCGACTCCGGGTTTTCCAGGTGCACGCACAGCCGGCACTTCAGGTGCAGAGCACCAGGCCCTCGGCCCGGGCTTCGCTCTTCTTCTGCTCTGCTCCGCTCTGCTCCGCTCTTCTTCTGCTCTGCTCCGCTCTGATCCGCCCTCCGCGCGTCGCCTTCGAGGGCGGCTGGACCTGGCGCGCCTCGCCGGGAGCGGGATCTTGCGTGCCTCGACAGAGGCTGCGCCCGGAGCCGACATGGGTTTTAGGGACTCGCAGCTTGGATACGGGCAGCTTTGCAGCTTGGCGAGACGGGCGCCGTGGCCGCTACCGGAGCGGGGGCTCTGCTGCTGCGGCGAACGGGCGATGCCATTGGCGCGGCGGGCCCGCCTGCGACGGCGCAGCGCTGCTGTGCAAGGGCAGAGTGACGTCGAGGGAGGGAGGGCACGTGCCCACCGAGCACGCAAAATGCACACACCCGGTCGCGTCACATCTTGAGATTGCAGAGCGAAGCGAAGGCGAGCAGTGCAGCGCACAGGTATGGGTAGGTGTTCACCATGCGATCTCATGCCGCGTCGTGCGGGCGGGGTGAACACGGTAGAAGGTTCGCGGGCTTTCACAAAGACGATGGAGCGCACGCATGGTGGTAGGGTGTACGCACAGGCTGGACGAGATCAATCGGAAGACGAACCATTGAGCCGCCACTAGAAGTGTGAGCGGCGTCGCGACCGAGCATCGAGCAACGAATTCGGTTTGTGCAGCTCCAGCTACGCACGCAGCGGGTAGCCTGCACTGTTGAGAAGATGCTGTGTATAGAATGAAAGAAGAACACTAGACGAAGCTTGCTTGTCTTGGTGTGATGCCTGACTCCAACCAGCACGAAAGTGGCTCCATGGCCGCGTGAAGGTCTATCTCAGGCACAAAATTACGCAAGAGAACAGATGTTGCAAGGCGATATACAGCACGGTTGAGAAAGGCTGCCATTAAGAGCCAGGTTGAGCTGCATGGCATCTCGATCCTTGTTGCTCACGGCGCCTTTCGAAGTTAGAACTACTCCTGTTAAATGTTCTCAATCGAATGCATGTCAATGTCAATGCCAATGCCAATCGAAGAGTGCATCCATGTCGCCGCATCTCGATCAATAACATTCCGTTTCCCGTCAATCGTTTTCACATCTCAGTCTCGTACATTCCAGTAGCGCAAGCTTGGAAAAGAGGCCTACCAGCAAAGAACATACGGCTCTCCTCGCCGTCAAGCTGGGCGTGCCAATCGCATCCCGGCTTTACAGTCTCGCACGATGACTGCGACTTGCGCATCTCGACAACTCGCTTTCGGCCAACCCTAGTCCCGGCACGAAGGGAGAAGTCGCTTGGCGTCACCACTCGACGGCAAGAGCTCAGAGTCGCTTGCTGTTTCACGAAGCTAGCGACCAAGCGAACAAGTGGTCTTTTTTCCTATTGAATAGTCACTGATCTGCATGGACACGGATAGAACATCTTATTGAATTAGAGATCACTGCGAAGCATTGTTTAATGGAGCACAACGCGACGGCCAGTGGACTGGTCGACGGCCACCTGGCGCTCGTCGCAAGGGCAGCAGCAGATGCAGGGGAAGATGCAGAAGCCAATGACCAGCGAGATGACGCCGCAGTACTTCTCGGTTTCGTAGGTGACCTTGCTGGGGTCCATGCCAGCGGCCGCGATGCGCGGGTCGACCGCCACAACCATCTGCTGCTTGTCCGCCATCTTTCTGTTGCTTTGTGCTCTGTGGCTCTTCTGCTATCTCTTGAAGTGCTGTTTGGGCTTTGGAGTTGCGGGTTTGCTGCCGTCCGTCGGCCGGCCGGCCGGCCGCGTTGCACGTTCGGCCATCTTGATTGACAGTGAATCATCGGCCACTCGCACTCTCAGTCAAGGGATAGGTGCTGGCCGTGTGTGCCCACGCTGGGAAGGTATTATACTGGTACGCAGGGTACGCGCGCGTGCCGGCTTCTGCAACTGCACGCTTGCTGTCACGAATGGGTCGCAGAGAAAAGCGATGCGAGAGGTATAGCTCGATGCTGCCGCGCGTGGCGACCGCCGGCCAGGCTTCAAGTTCTTCTGGCTGGCTGCTTGCTGCTCGGGCTGGCATGATCGAACGGATGGCAGCAGCAACGGCGCGATGCGTACCCCTGCCTGGCTGCGCAGAGGCAGCTAGCGCAAGATCGACTCAGTGCACGAGTGGGAGCCCACTTACAGTTAGGAAAAAAGTTTCCAGCACAGAGAGCGCACTGCGGTTGGTCGTTGTTAATCAGCCCAACCCAGCCCAGTTCTTGGCGAAGAGCTCGCTCGACGCGATGGCGAGGGGGGGAAGGAAGGCGGGGGAGCGGAGGGACGGAGGCGCGCAGTCCGCGAGGAGCGGGCTGCAGTGTGCGCGAGAGCTTGCGTTGCTTTCTCGCGTTGCTTGCTTGCTAGCTAGCTTGCTTGCTTTTGTAAAGGCCCCTGCTCCTGCTGCTGCGTTTCAAAAATTTCAAACAAAGAGCTCGAAGCGACTCGCTCCCGTCCTCGCGCGCGGCAAGACGTCAGGCGCGTGGCCCGCGACACGCTCGTCTCGCCTGCCCGCGCCCGCCCGCCCGCCCACGCAGGCGCGTCCGCGTCGCGTCGCGTCGCATCGCATCGCGTCGCATCGCATCGCATTGCATCGTCTCTCGCATCGCTCGCTCGCCGCGCGAGGCAGAAGTGCGAGGCCCCACGAGCCAGCTCGCGCGCGGCCGCGTCTCCGGGCCGGCGGCGCCGCCTGGCAGCGCGGCCGCGCGCACGCGCTGCGCCTGCCCTCTGCACGCGCTGCGCGGCGCCACGAGCCAGTTCCTCGAGGAGAACCCTTTCGAACGTTGCGGGACTGGCCGCGATCTTGAGGGAGCAGGAAGCAGGTGTGGGGGGAGGTAGGGTGTGTGCGTGCGAGATGTCACTTCGGGTCTCGTGCAGTTCGTTTTGGCAACAAACGACATTGTCGTCACGAATAAACAGCTTGGCGTATAGACTGAGAAGGTGGTGGAGGAGTGAAAGAGGGAGGCGTGGAAAGGGCGTGGCTGGTGGACGCGTTGCGAGGGAAGGAAAGCAGTTGCAGGTGGCCCGGGTCGCCGCCTTCGCGTGCGTGTGCGTCATGCACGCCTGGAAGAGTGCGTGCAGGACACGGCGCTGGAAGATTTGAGAATTAAAAAAAAGCAAACATCGGTAGCGGCCAGTGAAAGAGCGATCGGTTCTCGGCGCATGGGCTCCTCGACCATCGCTACGCTCTGCTCCGCTATCGCTACCCAAACAACCCTCTTCTGCATCTCGAGCAGTTCCTGAGGCGTCTCGTTCCGCCAGTGATCCGATCCGGTTGCACATAAACCAAAGTTATTGCCCGGGGGCTCCACGGCGATCAACGCCATCGAGAAGATCGGCGCGACCGGCGGAGAGAGCCTTTTTCAGTCACATCACATGTCAGTAAAATGTAAACAGAGGCAGGCCCATCCGTCGGTTAGGAGGGTTACGCGAAACCGCGATGGCGTCGGTTTCGTCTGAGCCTCGGGCCAGGACTCCGAAGGAATCCATCGCGTGATCGAAGATCATGGCGCGCGAGACCGAGGCGCGCGGCGCGGAGGAGGAGCACCGCGGCGCGGAGGAGGAGGAGGAGAAGGCGGCGGCGGCGGCGGCAGAGAGCGGAGGCCTCGACCCCCCCCGCGATCAGACCGATACCGGCGAGGCGGAAGGTACGAACGACGACGCCGACGGCGACATGGCCGACGACGGTGAGGTCCAGGCCAACTCCGACGCCAGCACCAACGCCGAAGTGCTTGCCGATGCCGACGTCGATGCCAATGTAGATGCCGGAGACGGCTTGCCGAACGAGGACGGCGATGGGGAACGCGAAAGTCGCGGCCATGAGCGTGCAGAAACGATTGACGAAAGTGCTCACGGCGACGACGACCGCGACAACGAGGACGACGAGGCCAAAAGCCAGGTCGAGGACGAGGACGAGGACGAGGACGAAGAAAATGACACCTACGCCGGCGCAGACGAGACGCCCGCCAAGCCAGAGTCCACCGTGCCGCCCCAAGAACAGCGAAGCTACGGCATGGGACTCTGGATGAAGCGGACATTGAGTACGGCCGTAAAGGCACAGAGTCAGATCGGTGAACTTTTGGCGAGGCCCGGCAGGCTCTACAAGGAAATGAGCCAGGAAAGCGCAGAGCTGCGTCGCCGCGCCGCCGAGCTCATGGACGCGCTTGCAGGAAATCACATTTTTCTCGATGGCGAACGCACGACCGGATCCGTGCTCGCGCTCAAAGATCGCGTGTCTGGTGCCGCCGTCGGCGTGCAGCAGGACGTCAAGCTTCTCGAGGTCTCTTGGTCACGTTGCATCCCTTCCAAGGAAGACGACACGGACGCGAACGCGGGAGACGAAGCCTGGGAAACAATCGCAGATGCTCCCAATATTGGCTACTATCGACTCACAATCGATGATGCCGATCACTTGGTGCGCGCAGAGGTGCGCATGACCGAGCTCTTTTGGCGCCTCGTGCCCGGCGCGGAACCTGCAACTGCAGAGTCTGAACCTGTCGCGGCTGCAACGACAGCACCCTCCGCCGCGTCACCCTCGTCGGTCGCTTCCAAGTCAGCCGCCGCAAGCCATCCTGCCGCGAGCAGCCCCGCCGCGGGATCCGCCACCACGGCTCCAGCTGCAGAGAGCGCCGAGAAAACCATGCTCCCACCTTCCATGTCATCTGTGAGCCTGGCTTCAATGGCGTCTTTTGCATCCATGAGCTCGACAACGTCTCAAAAGGATCTCGTTTGGCATTTTACCTCCGGTTCTCAGGGCGCTGGCCAGGAGACCTCTACGAACGAGGACGAGGCCTCGGAACCTCCCGTCGTGCAACTTTCAACAGCCGTGTCTGACTTGGTCAAGGACCTCATGAAGCGCTCCAAGGTCTTGCAATTTGACAACTTTAAAAATCGCGCTGATCCTGCCAACGAAGCACAGCTCGTAGTTGACGCAAAGGCAAAAGACAAACTCTGTGTCACAGTGCGGCGAGCGCAAGCCTCGAAAAAGGGCGGCGCAACCGACACAGATGACCCCGATGACGCCGGGGCAGCTCCGGTGACGTCGCGTTTCCCCGAGGATCGTCTGCAGGTGTACGCGGGTAGCACCCACGCGCGAGCCATGCACCTTGTATTGGGCGACCAGAGCATCATGCTGCACGCGCGTGCCAACGCGGAGCGCGATGCCCTTATTGTGCTGCTGCGTCGCCGGCGCGACGAAGTGCAAGCGAAGCCACGCGGCTACGACTTTGAGCCGCTTGAGCAAGCTGTCGAGACGCGACCCGAGTCCACGTCTGTCTCCGTATCGGGTACCATTTCACTTCCGGGCGGTAATGGCGCAGGGCTCGCTGACGACGAGGGCCTCGAGGCGGCAGACTGTGTCTATAGCGAGGTCTGGAAGCTCCTTGACTATGACGACCTCGCGCAAACGGCGCGCAAGACCCAGCCGCTGCGATCGCGCGCGCCGTCCACCTCAACGACCGGGGCAACCTTTTCCGCTTTTGCACGACGCTTTTCCGCACGCTCGCTTCCATTGCAGTCCTTTTTGGGCGTTGGCAAGTCGTCATCGTCGGCAGCGGCACCAGCAGGAGCGTCGTCTTCAAGCGTGGCGTCCTCGTCGCCGTCTGGCTCCGCACAAGGTAAACAGAGCCAAGGTGAAAAGGCCCCGCCTCCGGTCCCTCCCGAGGAAATGCCAGCAGAGTTTGACCTCTATAAAGTGGGTGGCTTTGGCGACCGCTACGATGTAGAGCTAGACATGATTGACGGCGAAGGCCTTGGCGTCACGCTGACGCTTTTTGACGTCGTACGCAGATCCTCTGACGAGAACTTTCCCGAAAAGGGCGCGACCTGCGTATGTATTAGTGGTTTCTGCCCTACCGTTGTGGCCGGCGAGGAAAGCCCTGGGCAGCTAGAAAAGTCCCGCATCGTGCGTGTCGGCGATGCACTCGTGGCCGTGAATGGGATCCCCATCGAACCCTCGCCGCCGGTGCGCAAGCGCAAAGACCTCAAAACATACGAAAGGTGTACGCTACGGCGCGTGGCTACGCTCGTGGAAAAGGAACGCGCAGCAGGTCGCGAGGATGTGGATGTGGATCGGGTCCCCAATCCCGCAGCCCGCATGACGTTTACCTTTGCGCAGAGTCAGACTGGCGTAGCGCTCAAAATCAACTCGCATCTCAAAATCAGAGAGGAACTCGAGGAATACAAGACCAAGCTCTACGAGGCCAATGCACGCGCCAGCGCTGTAGTGACGCAGTGCGAGCAGCGTCTCGAAAAACAGGGAAGCCGCACGCGACGATTGTGCGATGTTGTTGACGAAGCGCGTGCCGAGGCCGAGCGGGCTGTTACGGAGCGCACCCTCGTGCAGGAAGAGTGCAATACGCTCAAGGCTCACCTTGAGGAGGCCGCGGCCTCTGCCAAGAGCGCAGAGGAAAAGCACGAGGAGCAGGCCGGGTCTTTGGCCGCTGAAATTACCCGCCTCAAGCAACAAAAGGAGGAACAGACGCGCCGAGTCAAGCAGCTCGAGGCAAGCATGGAAGCGCTGGCGAATGAAGGAGAGGCCTGGGTCAATACGATTGGAACCAAGGAAGATGCTCTTCGCGCGCTGGAAAAGGAGTTGCGGGCCATGCAGATCAAGTACGAGAACTCGCAAAACCTCTTGGACAATGCTGTCGAAGAACGCGAGCGTCTTCGGGGAGACTTGGCGGCGCGCCAGGAAGAAATGAAGACATTGCGCGCTGAGGTTGCTGATGCGCAGGCGAGTCTGGAACAGGCCCACGATGAAGCCGACAAGCTCACCGCACGACTGCGCATGGAGGCTGACGAGGCGCAGAATGAGATCCAGCGCGAGAAACATGGACAAGCGAAGCTGGCGAGCGAGCTGGAGACTGTCCGTGAACAGCTTGCCGTCTCGCAGTCGCACGCTCGCGCGCTCAAGGAGGCCAATACCAGCTCTGAGGAACGTGCGGAGGAGGCCAGCGCCGCACGTCAGCGCGCGGAGATGGCCTTGAACGAGCAAAAGGACCTGCTCGCCCTTGCTCACAAAAAGATTGCTCATCTCGAGGAGCAGCTGAGCAATGAGCGCACCGTGCACGAGCGTATGCGCCGTGATCGCACGCCGCGACGCGCCTCCGCTTCGTCTGTGACCGAGGATGCCGCTGGCGCCTCGGGTGGTTCGGGGGATGGCGACGAGGATGCGATTCGTAGAGAGGAGGACCTCAAGCGTCGCAACCGTGAAGTGGAGGCGGCAAATGAGTTGCTGCGCTCGCAGGTCAAGTCGCTCAAGTCGCGCGTTCAAGGTCTCTCCGCCGAGGTTACCAAGGTGACCCAAATGGATGCCGTTGTGGCAGAAAAGAATGAGCTCATTGTCCAAGTCAAGCTCGAAGAGGCGAAGCGCCTCGAGGCAGAAGATGAGCTCACCGCCTACAAAGGCGCTCTGCTCAAGTACGCGCGTCAAGCACAAAAGGACGAGAAGGAGGGAAATGGTGAGCCATGGACGAACCGTCCCAAGATCTTTGACCACTTGTACAGGACGCTTCTTGCCGAGGAGGACGGAAGTAAGACGCACTCGCGCTAGACATTTTCAAGAGTTTTCAAAAGGAAAGAGAACGAAAGACAACACGGGAAGAAATCTGTCGAGCTCAAACTTTCACGCCACTCCACGCTCGTCCAATTTTTGGCCAGGACGCGCAAGGTCCGAGCTGGTGCAATACACTCTATAGATTGGCGCTGTGTCGCCTTTGGACAACAACAACATCAACATCAACAACAACAAAAGCTAACAAATTGTAATTGTGAGTGAGCATTCTCTTGACTTGTGAATGAGTGACAGGTCGTAGCGAAAGGCGCTCTGCTGACAAGTTTGAGCTGAAGCATCGCACATTCTCAAGCAAATGCAAGCGAAAATATTCATTTGCTTTCTCCTCATTACTTGGTTATACCTCTGGCAAACTCTTGTTTGTTTGTGTTTTCGTAGAAATCTAACTCGTGCACATGCATGATTCTGTAGACAAACGATAGGCCTAGTTTGCCCAACAGGAGAGGCAAGTGATGTTTGTCTAACAGGAGGCAATCTCTTTTTGCAAAAGGAAATAAAGGTAAATGATGCAGGCAGGCAGGCAGGCAGGCAAGCAGGCAGGCAGGCAGACAGACAGACGACCAGCCAGCCCGCCAGTAAGTCAGTCAGTCGATCCAGGCTAGCCAAGGCGAAGCCTTCATCTCCATCTCTGACACTTATGCCGACAGGCGTGCCCGACCCTTGAGCTTCCTGCGGAGGAGCGTGCGGCGACCATTCTTGTTGACGAGGCGGCTGCGAAAGCCGTGTTTCCGCTTGCGCTTGAGCACACTGGGCTGGTACTGGCGCTTGATCATCTCAAAGATGAACGCCCGCGCGCCCTCCGCGGTGGCGTCCTCCACGGGCGCCAGCTGCTCCGCGGGCACCGTGTGCAGCAGCGTGGACGTCCACGGCGTCTGGGTCGCCGTGGCCGCCGCCTGCTGCTCGAGCAGCGCGCGGGCGACGAGCGCCAGCGCGGGCGCCACGTCGTGAGCGGCGGCGGCGGCGGCGGGCGTCGCGGCCGGCCGCAGGGCAGCAGCGGCGGCGGAGCCCGAGAGCGAGCGCGCCGTCGGCGTCGCCACGAGCGGCGTCTGCAGCGCCATCATGCCGCGCGGCGCGGCTCCCACCAGCTGCTGCTGCGTCTGCTGCGGCGCAGGGGCCAGCGGCCGCGCGGCCTGGCGCGCGAGGCGGGCACCAAGACGAAGCATCGCGCAGGCGAAGGAAGGGCAGCTCTCCTCGGCGCGCAAGGGTCCTCGTGCAGTGAAGCAGCTTTTGCAAGCTCGGCCATGCTGCGAAAAAACACTGGCCCGAAGAGCCGCAGAATATCCTCGTTCTTGAAGTTCGAGGATTTAATGAATGTTCGAGTTTCTCGGCCGCCGGCGGCCTATAGGCATGCGTCTCTTTTCTCACCAGAAGGCGAACCTCGCGGCGACGATCTTCATCGCTCTTTGCGCTCCTTGCGCTGACGGTAGAGACGATTGAGCGCTCCACCTGGGACGCGCGGCCGGCTCGTATCCCTGCTGTGTACACCTTGCTTTCCTTTTCTTTGCGCTGGTCACGCAGGTCCGCGCGCAGGCGAAGATGCGGCTCCACGGAGCGGAAAACTCGACGTCGCCAACGGCGATCTTACCTGGGCTGCTTGAAGGCTGCCGCTGCTGATTTTGCGGCTCATCTCTGTGCGCCACGAAACGTGAAAGAGGGGGATGAGGGTTCAGGTTGTAGCCTGGGAAAGGCAGGATTGTCGCTTTCGTTCGGACCTAGCGAGCGATTTTCTGGGACTCTTTGGCCTGGCCTGCATCGCTCGCCACTGTCCGCTGCCTGCTTATGACAAGAGTCTTCTTTCCAGGTCCATCGATTTCCCAGCAAACGAACGAATACGTGTCGGGGGACCGAATCCAGTGCGTCTTGTCAGGTCTTTGGGAAGCACGGTCCAAGCAAGGGGACATTGTCTTACCTCCTCGTGGGCGGGCATCTTTGGGAACACGATAGCAGTGTGCCAAAGTTGACCGACCGACCGACCGACCGACCGACCGGCTGGCCGGCCGGCCAGCCCGGTCAATCGATAGCTTTTATTCGACCACAAGATCCAAGTACGACCCCATCTCGATCACATCGCACTTCAACCAAGACCGCGGCCGGCACGTTTTCTGGTTCCTGGCCAGAAAACCATCTCCCCTTTTCCACTTCCTCACTCTTCCCTTTTTCCCGCCACGAAGCCTGCCACGAAGCCAGCCACAGCACCATAAAAAGCATCCCCGCTCCTCTCCTCTCGCACGCCCCCAATGCTCTCTGCCCCATCGTCACCGCGTCGCCCTCGCACATTTCTTCCCCGCGAGGTCCGTCGGCGATCAGGCCTAAGCCGCCCGGATAGGCCTCTATCAGCTGGCGTTTCATTCCCCTCTCCGCCGAGCCTCCATTCCGTGCACAGTCAGGCAGGCAGTCATCGTCCCCCTCTCGCTGTGTTTCTCTCTCCCCGCGTTCTCTTCCCCCTCGGCGTCGCGCATTGTGCGCGATTGCGAGGTGCGTGCAGCTGCTGCTCGCGCTGAGCTCCTGCTTGTTGTGCATCTCTAACTTAAACACTAACCTCAACACTACATACAGCACAGGCAAGCAGCGCCGCCGCAGCGACGCAGCCGCACAAGACGAGACCGCAAACCCATCCGGCGCGGCGTCGAGCGCAGCCGCGACGCGCAGCCGCGCGAGGCGACTCGACGAGGCGCGCGGGCCGCGGCCGACGCGGGGCGGGGCCGGCTGCCGTGCGCGCGTGGGTGCGTGCGCGCGAGCGCGCGTGCTTTCAAGGCGGCCGAGGCTCGCGATTTGATTTCTCTGCGCGCAAGCAGGCGCACGAGACGCGAGCGCGAGACGCGCGTGCAGCAGCTGCACGCGACCGCGAGGCGAAGGCGGAGGCGCAGGGCGACGTCGCGGGGTGCGGCAGGTTGGGGCGGAGCAGACTGTGGCGAGGCCTTGCGAGGCGTGCGTCTGCAGTGTCTCTGCACGACGGAAAGCGAGCCGCGAGAGAGAGCGAGCGTGCGTGTGCCAAGACCGACTGGCGTCGCGTCGCGTCCGCTCTGCTGCCCTTCGCCTCGAGAGAAAATCTAAAACAGATTGACCGAAAGCGAACAACAAAGCAACACCATGGGCGAACGACGCGGCCCCGGAACCTTTCAGCTTGGACGCGCCGCCGGCGATCCCCTGGGAGTCGGCAAGGTGAAGACCGTCCCTGTAAATTTGCTCAACAGGCACACGAAGCGCGTGCTGGGCAAGCCTGAAGGCTGGGACACCAGCGAGGTGGGGCGAATTCGCAACCTCGATCAGGGACGAGCGTCCATGTACAATGCTCGCAGAGATCAACGCCAGGAAACCTCGGACTTTGAGCTGCCGCCCGGATCACTTTTGCTCAAATCGCCGTACAAGCCGAGCATCTCAACTCGCAGCGGTGGAGCAGGACAGAGAGCTGGTGTCGGTCCTGGAAGCGTCACGGGAAGCTCTTCTCTTGGTTTTGGGCGCGGCGAGGACGAAGACGCCGAGGGCGGACTTGGACTTGAGACCGACCAGAGTAGTAGGCTTCCGGGTCGACGTGCCATCACTCAACATTATCGAGCGCTTCTTCTCGGCGAGGACTTTGACGATTGGTCCAGTGGACCGGTGGACAATGCCCCACCCGGAACGGCAGACTCGCGGCCGACTTTTGCGGCCGGCCAGTCTTCGCGCCGGACCCGCGCCGAAGATTTTCTCCGCCCCGCGAAACCATCAAAGAACGAGAACAAGCTGCTGAGCAAGTACAAGGCCAACATTGTTCCACGCGGGATGAAGCGGCCTCCTCACACCTATTTTACAGAGCTTGGTCCGCCGCAGCAGCAGTCGCAGCAGCAGCAGCAGCAGCAGAACATGCCACCACACCACGGGCAGAATCAAGAGCAGTATGCCCAAGATGGCCAATATGGAGATCGCACGATGGATGCCGCGCAAAATGCAGCCAACAAAGAGTGGGAGTCGCACCTCCGCGCGCCACGGACCGCAGACTACACAGCGCGGTACTTTCAGTATGGCGACGAGGACAAGCCGACGAACGCCTCAAGCAAGGCCTCTGTTCCGAATGGGTCTTCGTCTTCCACCAGGACAACTTCTCGCAATACGCATGGCTCTACACAACCACGAGCGGCGCGGCGTCCGAGCGAGGACGTCTTACCGCCGCCTTATCACGAGCAACATCGCTCGCGCGCCCCTGCCAATGACCCAAACCCTGACAACGAAAGCTCAGGGACAGGCATGCCATCTCGTGGAGGGTCCTTTGAGGCGTCTCACGGCCAAAGTGACATGCCAGAGCGCCCTTTCGAAGAAAAGGAAAAGGACTTCACCAATCATGCTAATCCTGCACACGTTCCTCGAGAACAAGGTTTTGGAGAGGACGCGCCAGAGAATGAAGAGCAAACGCAAAGGCACGCCGCGGGAGACAACGCTCACTTCGATCGATCTGCTAGCGGCGATGATGAGGAAGAAGTCGAAGACGAAGAAGAAGAAGAGGAGGATGACGGTGATGAGGAAGAGAGTGAGGACGAGGAGGACAAGGACGAGGAAGATCACGTAGGAGACATGCAGGATAGCGCGACACCTAGTCATCAGCCAGGACGAGGCTCGGGCGACGCTCATCTCGCTGCCAAGTATGTGGACATCATATCGCAGCTCACCAGCGAGCTTGAGCGCGCACAAAACCGCATTGCCGACATGGAAAGGGAGCGCGAAGAAGAACAAGAGGAATTGGAGTCAGAGTTAGAAGAGCTAGACAAGGGCAATCTCGATCTCAAGGGACAGACGGTTGCGTTGCAGCGCCAGGTGCTGCGACTCACGGCAGAGCGGCAAGAGAATCTTGAGTCCATTCGTGAGCAACAAGAAGCAAACGACAAGTTGCGTGCCGACTACCAAAAGATGGAAGAAATCGCCAAAGTTTTGCATCAAAAGGCAACGGTGCTGCAAAAGAAGCTTGCTCAAAAGGATGATCGCAGCGTGGAGCGCGCTGCTGAACGTAAAGTACGCGGGCTGGCAGGGGGTAGCTCGTTTCCTGTGGAGACGCTCGAGGATGCCATGGATCGCATCGCCGAGCTCGAAACGCTCAACGAGGCTCTGCGAACAGGACTTGCGCAGAGCCGCGCCCCGCCTCGCTCCAGCTAGGAGCATGGACTTGATCGCCCCAGATAGAATTCGGGAAAGAGTAAGAAACAACAAGAACAGAAAAGGTATACAGAGCAAAAAATTAGGTAGTTAACTTCCATTTGAGACAACATTCCAAACTTGGGGACGACTAACAATGCGAGTATGAGATATTCTCCTCGATGCCGTCGTCAACCCATTTTCATGTGTAAAAAGAAAAGATAAAGACCAAACCTAGGTCACACGGTCCCTTTTCTTTCTTTTGTCGTGGCGAGTGCAACATAATCCATTGAAATGCCTTGGTTTAGCGTTTGGCCGCAAGTTTTCCTTTTTTCTGTAAACTCGTACGTGCCGAGATAGATTGAGCTTGGGCTTGCGTATTTTCAGCCACGATACTTGGTTTGCGACGGAAAAGCCGCTGCGACTCGGTACGAGCCAAAGACTCGCTGTCAGAGACGGATGGAGAGAGGCCAAGAAAGCGCTGCACGCGAACATCCGCAAGGGCCTTAAAGCGAACATCAGGATCCGCCTCTGGGCCAAGAACGCGGACGAGAAACTCGTCGAGACCAGCCATGCGACGCTGTAACAGATCTTCTTGCTTGCGACGAGAACGCGTCACACTTAGTAAACTTGCACCACTCTGCTGCGGTATTGGGGGCACAATGCGCGTAAAAATGGAGTGGCGCGTATTTTCATTCTCCAAAAGGTCTCCGAGAAGGTTGTGAAAATCCAAAATCGAAGAGTACTTGTGCCAGACCGTCCATTGCGTTCGCTGCGAGCCGTCGCCCTGCGTGTCGCTGAAAGGGATATTTCCATTGTTGCTCGGAGATCCGAGTCTGCGAACCAATAGTTCAAATTCGCAGTATGAAGAGAGCGACCGTTTCCGCCTGCGCAGCTGCGAAATGCTCACGACAACGTTTGCGACGCCATGGGCTTTGAAGCGCGCTGCAACTTCGGGACGCGACGCCAAGAGGGCAGTATCTGAGGAGGAGCCGGGAGCGGCTGCGGCGGCAGCAATGGCCGCAGCTGCAGTGCGCGCTCGTGCGCTCTCTGAAGCCTGGAGCCGCGGTTGCCGAACGCGGCCGCCTACGGCCGACACAAGGATCGGTGCTGAGCTCGCGCTAGAAATAGAGCTCGTTGTTGAGATGAGAGACCTGGATCGCACGTGCGATTTCGGGGACTCCTTGGCGCCGTCAGACGACATCAACGATTTATCATGGTTTACGAGCGTGGACGGCATTGAGTCAGATGACGATGCCATTGACGACGACGACGACGACGACGACGACGACGGAGATGAGGTTTTAGAAGTCGCAATGGTGGTCGACTCTGGCTTGGCAGACGTGGCGGCGCTTGTCACGAGGGCTCCCTTGACATGAGAGACAGGGGACCAAAAAACGACAAGGAAGAGCGCAACTGTGTGAAAGGCGCAGAGAAAGGAGCCCCATACGCGCGAAGGCACCACAAGCATGAGCGGAATTTGCGAGAGGAGCAGATACCCAAGGAGACGGAGCTTTTGTTGGCTGGGAAGAACCGCGCGCGCAACATTCGTCCCGGACTTGCGCTTAAAGTATCGTTTCTCGAGGACTGCTTCCGCCGTGGTCTCTGTGCCTTGACACGAGGGGTCTGTTTTGGCGACGATGGACAGCTTTTGTTCGAGTCGTGTGCCGTTGCGGAAAACTCTGCGCTCATCGATGACACGGCCTCGCGGCGTCTCGTACTCGAAGCGTACGGGCGCTTCGGTCCCGTTGTCCAGGGCCGAAAGATTGCACGTGATGCTCGCGGAACTGGCAGATCTGCTTTGGTGGCGACTGACCTCGGAAGGGACCTGAACTTCGATCTTTTGGGTGCCGTCTTGGGATGCAAAGACCAGTCTGTCTTGATCAAACCGAATGTCCTGGACGCTGGCGGAGAGGAGTTCGTGTGGCGAGTCTTTGGCGACGATGGGGGTTGCGTCATGGCGTTCGCTGGCGACCGAGTACATTTGCCACACGCCGCGAAGGCTTCGCACGCGTTCGCGCGAGCGGCCTTCGGCGACCGCAACAGCGTCGGTAGCGTCGTCCTCGCAGGCCGCCATCTTTGTATGGTCGCGGCGGCCAGCTGCGAGTCTGCCTGCAGCAGGCCACCGCAAGGGCATTTCTGCTGCTGCTGCCGCCGCCGCCACTGCTGCTGCTGCTGCTGCTGTTTCTTTTGGTGCCGGTTCGGTCGATGCTGCGCGGCAAAGCTCTCACCAGCCGGCGAGCGAGCGATGTCCGCCCGGCGCGGCCGCAGTCGATCGCTGCGCGCTCCGTAGCGCGCCCTGCGCCGCGGTACGCGGGCTGGGAATCAGGCCAGGTCCCGGGACTCGGCGAGCTTTGCACGCGCCGGCTGACCGCGGTCCCCTCGCGGCCGGGGAGCGACGAGGGCGCCCGGGCGCGGCGACGCCGAAGCCTCCGCCGCCCGCCTCCGCCGCCGTGCTCGAAGGCGACGGAGACCACGCCGAAGACGATGTCGAGGTTGCTCGCGAAGTTGAGATCCCTCAAGATGAAACTCTGCGCTTCCGCCGCCGCCGCCGCGAGAGCGAGGCCGGCGGGCGCGCGCGCGGGCAGCGAGGGCGCGGAGGGAGGGAGGCCTGGGCGTGGCGGCGAGCGCGGGCGCGGGCTCCGGCCCCGGCTCGGGCCGCGTGCGAGTCTGCCTGCCTCCGTGTAGTATGTCTGTCTGCCTGTCACGGCAGTCAGCCAGGCTGCTTGGCCCAGCGTGCGCGTGGTGTCGCCGTTTCCGGGGTTATCGGGGCTTCCGGCGGGGGTGTAGGGAGGGAGAGATGGGGGGTCGTAGGAGGCCCGTCCAGCTTGGCCGCGGGGCGTACGGAGAAACTTGCTGCCCGAAACGTGCAGGATGTTTGTCCGGCGCCGGGACTTTCGGTGTGAAGCGCGAGAACCAGCGCGCTTGTGTAAGATTCTGCCACGCGCAGAATCCAAAGCTCAGTTGTGTTATCGTGCGTCTCCGGGCTCTTTCGGCTCGTGGTCCGTGGCGCGATGCTCTCGATGCGCACGACGACGTTGACACGTCACTAAACGATCGATCGAGCTCAGAGGCCTCTGCTCGCAGTCGACCGCGTAGGCAGGCGAGGGTATTGTGTGTGATGGTTGGAATTCTATACCACTATAGCACGCCACGGGGAGGATGACCTAAACGGCGCGTCGACGTGCGTCAAGGTGAGATCGCTCGCGAGATGCATGCCACTCGTTGCACAACAGACGCCACTGGAAAACGACAGAGCACGTCGGACACGTCGCGGTGGCGCAGCCTGACTTTCTGATCTACCACGAGAACTAATGGTTGATCGAGCGTTAATTGGCGCGTGGGGTGTGAGAGCTATCAAGACAAAGCGCTATGGGTATACGATCGAAAAGCCAAAAAAAGACTCGCAGACTGCTATGGGCAAGACAAATAACCCTCACCATAGCCTACGTGGGCGACGAGCCAAGGCTAGCACGATTTCCGAGGAAGTTTGCAAGACATGCCCACTGATGAGCAAGAGAGGTCTTGCGAACAAGGCAATGATTCTACGGCTGAGCGCCGTCCGGCATGGTCCTGAGCTCACTGTCAGTCACAGTCCGCAGCAGTGGCAGCTGCAGCAGATATTCGCCGCGTCCGTCTGGATGAATGAACCTCAGACGGATCTTCACGGCGCAGGCAGGGAGTCACGGCACTGTCAGCGTCAGCTGCAGCCGCACGCTGACGCTGTCGACAGCACCAGCATAGCGCGAGTCTTTGCTTCATCGCCTTATTTAGCCTATACCCGTCTCTTGCTACTGCAATGCGCGCATGCTGACAATGTTTTTCTCCAAGACGGATATGATCTGTCTGCGTCCACTGCCACCGACTCGGATCAGCAATCGCATCGGCAACGAAGCTTTGCCACTTGGCTATCATAAACCAAAATACCTTCCTCGCACTGTTGCATACTACACCTAAACCCACTGCCACTTGCACCTCCAGTTCGTCGTGTCGCTCGCTCCTTGCAGCGCAACGCAAAAAAGATCTCTCCTCTCCCTGACCATCATGATCATGATAGTGCCTGCGGCAGGCCGCTAGCTGCCTCTGTTGCCAGCACCAGCGGCGGCGGCGGCGAAAGCCACGAGCTTGCATCACAGGCGCGGAACGGGAGCGGCTGCACCGTGACCGTGGTCTCACAGCGACGGCGCCGGTTGGCGACCCGAGGCGTCTGCGCCACGGCGCGGCGATCGAGGAACCGAGTGACCGGCGCTCTGGCGTGGGCTGCGCCTGCTCGAGATTGGGGGCCACAGCTGCCCCGCAGCCACCATCTGCCCTACCTGCCGTTGTTGTTTCGTCCACAAGACCTAGGGTCAAAACACTTTACTGTAATATACAAATGTCTCGGGGTCGGGTGTAATATTGTGAGGTGCCGGTGCGGCGGGTTGACTGTGAATGCAGCACAGTGTAGAACGCGCGGTGGGGGGCACCGGTCCAAGGTTCGCCTAGGCGGCGCATTCTTGACCGTCGGCGCGGAGCCGATCCAGGCGTGGCGCGCGTGGTGGCCGATCCGTGCCGCAGCGCAGCGCAATCCAGACAAGGCAAGGCAAGGCAAGGCAAGGCAAGGCAAGGCAAGACAAGACAAGGCAAGGCAAGACAACACCAGCAGCGGAAAACACAATACGTTGGCAGCGACAGCGATTGGCATTCAAGTAAGCATTTGCGTGGTGGCATTGACATTGACGGTGAGGCCGGCGCGGATAGCGACGCTGCGGACGGCTTCGAGGCCGGTGGGGCTGGCCGGGTGAACATGATGATCGGCGGATCGATCGATCGACTGATCTTCGACAGCACGCAAGGCCTTTTTTGAACAGAATGCAGGTCGGCCCGGGCTGCCGCTGGCTACTTTTTGGCCATAGGTCGAAGCACAAAGCCAAGTTTTCTTCTGGCTGCAAGGCATGGCGGCACTGTCTGCGGTGCTGACGGATGGTCACAGCTGCACTGGCTGCAGAGAGCTGCATGCATTTGCATGCACGCCTGCCCTCGTCTGTATAACACTGTAAAGTCAACTTGACTGTGAAGTCCAGCCAAGGCAAGTCAAAGAACGATCGATCGATCGATCGATCGACCGACCGACCGACCGACCGACCAATCGATGGATTGATCGAACGACCGAACGACCGAACGACCAACCCCCACCAGCACCGCGCGCCTTCCTCCGAATTGGCTCCCTGCGGTGGTGATCGAGCGAGCGTGCTTGCTTGCTTGCGTGCTTGCGTGCGTTTGGCCGAGCCGCGGTTCCTCGCCCGCTTCTTCATTAGTGCATGCACATACCACCGTTTCGGAGTGGCCGCCGCTGGTCCTCGCACGGCGTTCAGGATTTGACCTGCTCTGCACTGCTCTGCACTGCTCTGCCCTGCTCTGCTGCGCTACTCTGCCCCGATTTATCAATTAACGTTATTACACACGCCAGTACAAGTTAGCCAAGGTTGACAAAGAGCGCGGGGTTCTTCTCAAGTTGCTGCGTTGAACTTGGCGGCAGCGTCTTGGCGGCAGCGTCTTGGCGGCAGGCGGCCAGCTCCGCGCGGCCCCAAAGAACCGGGCGGGCCGCCGGGGAATCTGCATGAGATTCTGCCGGTTTCCAGCCAGATGCGGCTGCACCTGCCTGCTTAGATTGCGGCCAGTTGGGAACGGGCGAACGAGGTTTTTCGTTCGATCGATCGATCGTTCGTTCGTTCGTTCGTTCGTTCGTTCGTTGATTCACGGTTAGGTCGACCTCGCCTCGCAGGGACGCAAGCAGCGCAGCGGCTCGAAGGCAGCGGGCGGACGGACGGAGGATTGCAGCGACCGGTCGTTGGCCGCGGCCGCCTGCCAGGCTGGTATGGTTGTAGCTGGAACTAAAAGTACGAGGAAACAAGAGGATACTCCGAAACAGCCGCAGCCGGAGCCGGAGCCGGCCTGGGGCGCGGCGGCCGCGAGCTTCGACGCTTCGCAGGCGGTTCGGGACGCGGCGGCCACCCTAGCGAGCGAGCGGGAGAGAAGGGTCGGCTCCGTGACCGCGGCGCGGGATTCACTGTCAAGAGCGCGCAGGCGCACGCTGGTGAGGCGAGGGCGCGAGGAGGAGGGGAAGCGAGGAAAGAAAAGAAAGCGGGCTGCGGCTGCGCTATGTTTTACTGGTCTTTCATTCCCGCAGCGGGGCGCAAGGGGAGGTAGGCTCCTCCCATCCCGCAGCGAGTCCAAGTGACCGCGTCTGACCCAAGAAGCTAGACGCGGAAGCTAGTAGGTCCCCACAGCGTTACGGCCTGCGCATGCACAGCTCTAGAAGCGGCCGGAACCCGCCCGCAGCCGCCCCGCAGCCCTCGCGCCGCCATCGTAGCCGCCATCGCTTCACAGTCAAGCCAAGCCCGTCGCGCCTTCGCAGCCTTCGCCGCAAGCCGCAAGTCGCGACCCGCGCCGCGCGAGGCGAGGCGATCCCGTCCCGGCCGTGCCGTGCCGCCTCGGGGCGTTCCGCGCATTCCAGGCCCGGGCGGGCGGGAGGGCGGGCAGGCGGGCCGAGCCCCGGCTGTCCACTCTCTCACAGTCAGTGGGTCACTGGCAGCCAGCCAGTGGCCGCGGCGAGAATTTCAGGCCGTCGTGATGGTTTTTCTCCTCGCCGCCATCCAGAGCGAGAGATTCCCTTCTCCTCCTACGTGGGTGGCCGAGCTCCAGGTCGATGCCGATCGCATCTACGGCTGCTGCGAATGACGGAGTGGAGCGGCGCGGAGCGGGTGGTCGCGGAGAGAGAGGTCGCAGCCTGTGCGGCGCGCCTGGGCTTGCTTGCTTGCTTGCTTGCCTGCTTGCTTGCATTCTCTGGTGGTTTCGCGATTCTGTCTCGTCTTTGCAAGGCTGCTTTGCAAGGCTGCAAAAGGCCAGAGACGCGCGCTCTTCTCGTCGCCGTGGACCGAGTTTGGCCTGGATTTCGAGTTCAAGCTCAAGCTCAAGCTCAAGCTCAAGCTCAAGTCGAAGTCTCGAGTCGCACTCGCTTGCTTTCTCGCGCGAGTCCAGGCAGGCAGGCACGCAAGCAAGCACGCCAGCCAGCCAGCAAACCCAGAATCCAGACGCGGCTCCGACGCGCGAGAGGCGCAGCGCGGCGGGCACCCGCGCGAGGCAGAGCAGGCGCAGCGGCAGCAGGCGGGAGCAGGAGCGGAGGCTCGGCCGTGCCGAGAAACGGAAGGAAGGGAAGCGGAGCTGCCACTGATTGATTGCCCTGTCTGTCTGAAACAGGTCGAAAAAAGCAAGCAAGCAAAGCAAAGCAACGCAAAGCAACGCAAAGCAAAGCAAAGCCCGAACGGCGCGGCGCAGACGCGAGGAGCAGAGCGCGGCGACGGAGAGCGCGAGCGCGAGCGCGAGCAAGGCGCGCGAGAGCGACTCGCTCGCGAAGAGCGGAGCAGCAGCAGAAGGAAGGAGGAGGAGAGCAGCGAGGCGGCACGCAGAGCGAGCATCCGGCAGGAGCAGGACTTAATTGACGACCAGACCTGCGACCGAGGCGAGACTTGCCTCGACCCCCGAGCTTGCCTCGCCTGCGAGCCCGCGAGCGAGACGCGAGCGAGACGCGAGCAGGCCCGTGCGCAGGCGAGCAGAGCGAGGCGAGGGAGGCGAGCGGAGAGCCAGGAGCTCGAGGCGGGCCGAGAGACCGACCGGTGGCAGGCAGGCAGGCAGGCAGCAGAAAGAAGGCAGGCGCTGCTGCTGCTGGAACTGACCTCGAGGCGGCGACCGCGTCCACGACCACGACGCTCACCGGCGCGAAGCAGCACGCCGGCGAGGACTGCGCGTACGCACGGACCGCTCGCGCGAGCGCACCAGCGACCGCGTACGCGAAGCAAGAGCAAGAGCAAGAGCAGAAGCGAAGGCAGAAGCGGAAAGGAGGGAGGCGAGGAGAGCGGGACGCGGCCCGCCATAGTAGTACTTCTGGCCGGCGACCGGGGACTGACGCAGCGGAGCGGGCAGGGCTCGGACTCTCGCGCCCGGCGAGGCAGGCAGGCGGGGCGCGGCGAGCCGCGCTGCGCTACGTCGCGCTGCGTGGTCTCGTCTCGTCGACGCGAGGCGAGGCGAGGCGAGCGCTTGGGCTCGAGCTCAGGCCCCAGCAAGAGCGCTTGGCCTTGGTATTGCGCAAGGCGCACGGCCGTTGAAGGCAAGGAGAAAAGAAAGATTGAAAGACAGGAAGGGAGGGAGTAGCAGAGCATGGGTGGTGAACTGTCCAAGTGCTGCTCGAATCGTGCCGATGGCGGCGACCGGCCCTTCTCCTCGTCCGCTCACATAAGGATGGAAAGGTATCGCAGGCCGCAGCAGCAAAGCGAACTCTTCCTCGCGAGGGAGACCGCCATCACCGGGACAGAAGCGAGGTTTACGACGATCTCGAGCTCCCCACAAACCCCAGACCACCTTCCCTGGAGCGTTCAGCAAGAAACACAAAAGGTCGTGGCCAACGAGTCTCCCTACGCGTACGGAAATTCCAGCGATGGGACCCCCCCAATCTCATTGCCCCGATCCATTCCTCGACCGTCGCCGTCGAGCCTTGCACGCTCCTGCAGTGCAAGCACAGCCGTCACTGATCCACTCGGGTACGCGCGTCAACGCGTAGCAGAAAAACCAGTCGCGCCCTTTGCGCCAAATCACGCAACATCTTCAGCCGTCGGTATCCCCGTCACCAAAAGATTGTCGCCGCGCACTGGCAACCGACAAGAGTCCTCTCCAGGCACTGTGGCTACGCGCGACACTTCATCAATCAACAAAAACACCATGCGTGACGACGATGACCTCCCGCTGACCCCACCGGCTCTGCGCCGTCTGCGCTCCGCGGAGCCGCCAACAACCGCTTCGCTCTCTTCGACGCATCCGCCGAGCTACACGGCGAGCCCTGGGTCCTTTGACGATGGTATCGCTTCGCAGCGCAGAACACCTCGTCTCGATGCCTTTGTCCGGGACGCAACAGCCATGCACCGCACCTCGGCCATGGTCAACCTTGCCGAAGTCGATGACATGGATGACATGGAAGACGACGAGATGGGTGGTCCTCACGAAGACGACGGATACATTGCCGCACAGTTCACGCCCTCACAGGTCCCGTCCACCGCTGGTGATGGGCTCATTCCCGTGGCGCGAAGGGACTCGACGCAAAGCCGCGCCTCCTCCATTGGAGCTGGCGAACTTGCAGACGATGAGGATGCCGGCGACAGCTTCGAGCAGGACCTGCAACCGGTACCCGTCGCAAACCCAAGTGGTCAGGGCGAACTTAGATCCGCTCTTCGTGGCGAGACCCCGGCGGTCCCTCGCGTCCAGCTTGTCAGGCCTGTCAAGCCACGTTTGACGCATGCTCGTCGCACCAACGCAATTTCTCTCCGTCCCGCCGACGCCCGTAGCCGCCGCAAGGGCCCTGGCGGACGCCAACATCGCACGCGCACATCGCATCGCGACCGTCAGCAACAACAAAACACATGGGATCTCATCCCTCTTGACCCTTCGCCTGTACCGGCCTCGGTCATCGCCGCAGAGGAGTCACTTCGCCGAAAATGGAATGCTGCAACACTCATGTGCTAAGTGAACAAAAATCCGCACCACGCACCCACAAACATACTTTTATTTACCTCCGCCCTGAAACTAAAGCTAAAATCGAATCGAATCGAATCGAATCGACTCACAAACGTAAGCTATTATTTATTCTGCTTTGAATGCCTGCAAAAGTGACCCTCCTAAGCCCACACAGAAAAAGCGAAATCTTTGAAGTGGTGGCCCAGACGAGTCACATGAATCACTGCCCCAAAAATTACCCGACATTTTGCTCTTTCGACCCGTCCTAGCACCATCATAACATTTCCGTGCGACCCCAAAATTTGTCCATGCAGGCTTCTCTCCGAGAGGACAGTCCTCCCAGAGTTTGAAACCCTGCGGAGTCGATTTGGTCGAAATTTGGGAGCGAATCGGTTTGGCGCTTGCAGCCAGGAACTAATAAAAGAAAATTGAGAACGCAAAAACTCGAGCGCAATCGTCGAAACGCGGTCGAGCGACCAGGTCGAGAGCGAGGCGAGAGCGGGAGCGAGGCGAGAGCGAGAGCGGGAGCGCGGAGCTGGAGCGGAGCCGGAGCTGAGAAGGGGGAGGGACGCGCGATGCTGAGGCGCCGGGCTCGCGGGGTCGGTCGGCCGATGGAGAAGGTGGTTGATCTCCGTGCGAAGTGGCCTCGCTGCCTGTGCACAATGGTGACACGAAAAAGAGGACTCCGGGACTCGCTGCACGCGCGCGGTGCGCAGTGACACGGAAAGGAAGGGCGACTCGCAGGCGGTGACATGGAAAGCACACAGCGCAAGGATTTAACTCTCCTTCAGCTTTGTCCCCCTTAGCAAGTCGAGAACGCTACGCGAAGTGGAAAGGCAGGTAGCCAGGCACCAGCGCCAGCAGCAGCGCTCGGAAGCAAAACCAAATCCCTGAAGAAGAACAAAAATCCTCGGAGCAAAAGCAGACGAGCACGACAAGCAAGACAAGCAAGACGAGCACGCAAAGCGTGACGTCCAAGCTGAAGATGGTGAGCAGGCTGAACATGATCGCCCTTTACAAGAGCGTAACAGCGGTGTGCGCCAGCTACGGGCATAAGGTGCCAGCCATTATGCAAGCGGGCTTGGAGGCGATGAAGAAAACGGAGAGTATGGCCATGGCTGAGCTCCAGAAGATCATCGGGGACGCCCCTAACGTCGTCGCTGGCAAAGCAGAGGAGTATCGTGCCGTGCTGGCGGAGAACTTTGACTTCGTGGCAGACAAAATTGCCGCCTTTGTGGAAGCCTGCAACAGTGCCGATCACGCTACCATGGGAATCGCCGGCGCAGCTCTCATCACCACGGTGATCCTCCTTGGCATGTCGCGCCGTCGTGGTCACAAGCGCGCTTCGTCCAACATTGCCGGCTTCGCCGAGGACGTCAAGGACGTCACCATGGAGACCGAGGTGCAAGATATCGAAATCCCGGCGGAGAACTCGGCTGCGGGCCAGGCTAAGGAGGAGGGCCAGGCCAATGGCGAAAATGCTGCGGGCAATACCGAGGACAAAATGGTGGATGACGACAAGGCTGAGACCCAGGACAAGGCCCAGGACAAGGCCCAGGACAAGGCCCAGGACAAGGACGACAAGGCGGAGGTTAAGCCTGAGAACAAGGTTGCGGACCAGGCGAAGGACGAGGCCAAGGACGCGGAGAAGACGTTGGACTCGGCTGCGGACCAGGCCGAGGACGACAAGGCCGAGGACGACAAGGCCGAGGATGACAAGGCCGAGGACCAGGCCAAGGCTCAGGCCAAGGATGACACAGCTGAGGACTCGGCTGCGGCCAAGGACGAGTACAAGGATGAGAACAAGACCGTGGAGGAGGACAAGGAGATGAAGGAGTACGCGATCATAGGCCACCACACGGGCGAGCTTGACGATTCCCAGTCGACTGGGGCTGATGTTCCGAACGAAATGGCTTCCATCTCCCCGGCTGACAAGAAGAAGAAGAAATCCGAGACAACGTGGAAGACCCATGGCACCGACCGCGAGGTTCCGGTGCAGCAGGCTGTGCAGCCTTCGCGCTCAACCAAGACCAATACCTCCCGCCGCGATGTTCCGGCGTGTCGACCCTCGAGGTCGACCAAGCATGGCCGCACGGGCTCGAAGCCGAAGCGCGTCAAGTATGAAGATCTTCCGGAGCGCAAGTCGCAGCCTTCCACCACGCGCAGCTCTCAGAGGACTTCTGACCCTGACGGCAGTGACAAGGGTATCCCTCATGATTACGTCAAGCGCTCCCGCGAGACGGAGGGCAAGACCCCCGAGGATATCCTCGAGGACACCCAAGCGCAGCGCCGTTGCGCGAGCAAGAACGAGACCGAAGTCATCGAGCTCGATTAGTAAGTCACGCCCAAATTCTTTGACACTGGACGCACTTACAAGCACAGAGGGCTTGGTGAAGAAAAGACGGTCACATTGTGATTAAGTCATTCCCTTCATTGATTCCCCGGGTGATGGGTCCTTCCAGTCGAACAAATCGTATATAAAAAGAATAAATCAATCCATGTCATCACTCACGATCAACCATATCCAAGAGCCCAAAGCTTGCAAATGTACAGAAAGAGCTTTGTGCTACTGTCGGCTCTCGTGACGGCGAAACGGGAGTTCAGGGCGGAGGGAGTTGCTGCCCGTGACAAAAGTCGCAAATCGCCGCCATGCGGGAGGACGCGAGGGCGCCCTGGCAGCCACCGCAGCCGACGATGCTGCGGGGTCGCTCATGTTGTCGCTACCCGGCCGCTGGGGTCCGGGCCGGCTGCGTGTATGAAGGGGGATTTGACGCCATCAGCCCCGCCGTACACTGGTTTTGGACGTTCTTTCGCAACATGGACGCCGCCGATCAGGCGCTGCTATTGCGCTTCGCGACGGGAACTTCCAAGGTGCCATTGGACGGCTTCACGCCGCCCTTCAACCTCACGTTGAAATACCAGCTCGACAGACATGCCCTCTGCAAGGCGCACGCCTGCTTCAAACAGGTCGTCCTCCCGGACTACGCGATCGAGGCCGTGCTCCGACAAGGTGCTTTTTGCCATTCGCAACACCGACGGCTTCTTGCTGGGCTGATGCACACTGACGAAAGGTCGGGCATGGGACGATGGGACCAACTTGGGACTTACATGACTGAGACCCTCTTACAGTAGTTTTTGCTTACCAACATAGAGAATGCGTTGCGCGCGGAGCATCCCTTATACCATGCCATGAAGGCCCCCGTCAAGCGCCACGACGGGCCGCGCGAAGGATCAGGGCGCAGGAACAGCCACGGCACATCCGCAAAACGCGGGCCAGATCGCAAGAATAAAGGATATTTCGACTGGCCAGCCGTGTCCCCGAAAAGAGTTTCTTTCACCTTGGCTCTCTTGTGCGTAATCGGGGATAGAAAACGAACAATTTCCGCACCAGTCAATCTGTTTTCTTTTTACCATTTAGTCATTCAAGTTACACAACATCGCCACGCCGCGCCAGATCCAAAAGTGAGGGTCAGCCTCGGTCGGCAGGTAAATCGGGAGTACAAAGTTCGTCGACATGCCCGTCGTCGAAAGCGCTCCCGCCCGCGTGCTCGTCTTGTACACAGGACAGGCGTACAGCGCAGGGTCCGGCTTGAAATCTTCCACGGGCAAAAAGTGGATCGGACGCATGGATGAGTACATTTCGCCCGGACCCGAATCCTGAATTGCATGCGACGCAACATCCCAACGCGCGCCCTCCATGTGCAAACCACTCACCACAACACCATTGCTCGGACGCTCCACAATCTCTTCCTCTTCGCATCGAAAAACGCTAAAGTCAAAGGAAAGCGAATTGATTGCAACCTTGTGTTTGCGCGCGTGCGTCTGCAGAATGCCCGTCATAAAACCTTGAGGAAAGAAAAACGCAGGAAGTGGAAACACTACCGGTTCGCCATGACGCAGCCACTCCCGCAAAAATGCCACGCGCGTCTGCAAATCCTCAAACCACGATGACAGCGGCCGCAAAGAAGGGTAGGCCACTTGCGCCCACAAAGCAGGCACCGCATTATTCAAAAAGCTCGTGTACATTTTGTCCAAGTCGCTTGACATCACCACAAAGCCCTTGATCGCACGCACGAGCTCCTGCATCGATGAAGAAAGCCGCTCTAGCAAATTGTTAAACTTGGCAATCTCCTGCTGCAAAAATGTCGCCAATGGATCGTACAGTCCGGTCTCCTCGTTCATCACAAAGGTCCGCGGACCCGCTTCCGTCTCCACATCCAAGATCTCGGGCAAACTTTCTTGCATCTTAAGTGCAAGCGCCTCGACAATCTCGTCCGGTGTACTGCCCGACCCGGACCCGCTTGCGCGCGGCTCAATCGAAATCACGGCCCCTACCATCGTCGTGCTCTCCTTCAACTCGAACGTCGTGTTCGCATTGTCGTGCATGCCAAAGACCTCCGGATCCTCAATGTCCGGCAAACCCGTCACATACGACCGGTACCCAGCCATGTCCGTGTCTGAGGGCGCATAGTATCGCCCCGATCGCGAAAACGTGTATCCGTCTTCCAGAATCCCCGGCGTGTAGAACCGACCGAGAATGCTAAGCAAACATCGCCGGTCCCAGTCGTCCGTCACGCGACCTCCGTAGTTGATCTGACCCGTCACATATCGCAGTGCGTCCCAGGGAATCTCGTCTTGCTCGTTCAAGAAACGAGCCAACCCTTGCGTCGAACACTCGAGGTCCGAGTCATCAAAGTCATAGCGAATGTTCCACCCGAGAGGGCCAAACTTGCGTCGCTCCTGAATGACGCCGTGGAAAAAGCATAGCCCAAACAACAGCTTGCGAAAGTCTTCAGGTCGAGCAGGACAGCTGTCCAGGACGTCTTCCTGAAGGACCGTGTCGAAAGAGCGGAAAATGTTGGCACGAAGACCCTTTGGTGGCTCGTTCGTCAACTTGAGTCCGTTTTGCAGCACGCTCACGGGAAAATATGGTGCCGGAAAAGACGTCAGGAATAGACGAAAGTCCTGGTGAATCATGTCGCCCGAGATGCGTCGCGGGCCACCGCCCGCGCCGCCACCGCCGCCGGTCGCGGCCATTTCACCATCCTCGCCATTAAGATTTGCCTCCGTGGCTTCTCGCTTCGCGGGCTCGTTGAAACCGGCAATGATCTCCTCCAGCGTGGGCATCCACGACTTGGCCAAATGACAATTCTGCAAAAGTACCCAGTCACCCGTGCGCGTGGCGTTGGCAATCAGGGTCTCCGCCTTGGCGCCCTGGCCTTGGCCCAGCGAAATGACGTGAAGACGTTCCGTGTAGCCACACTTGTCCGCAAAGCGAAGCAAAATACTGGTCGGATCTGCACCCTGCGACAGCACAAAGATGCAAGGCGTCTTCTGATCCATGTCGGCGCTAATGTCTTCCATCGAGGTGCCTGGGCTGTGCACAAATGAGGCGCCGAGCTCGGCGTGCACAAAATGACGAATTGAAAACACAGTTTTCTCTTCCCGGAAACTCTTTACCACCAAAAGCTTGTGAAAACTGCTCAAGCCTCGGGGTGCCGGAGCTGCATCCGATGCTTCCGAAGAAGTCGCCTCAATCTCGTCCGACGATGCATCTTCCACGAACGTCGGGCAAAACTCGTCAAGAGGAAGATCTTCGTCTTGAGGACAATCGCTCGCTGCCCACGCAGCCCACGAGGAATCCCAGTGGTCCAAAATGTACGTGTGCAGGCCGCCAAAGACTGCAGGCTGCGCTTCACTGAGCACCGCCAAGGTTTGGTAAGCAACCAAAGGATAGCGATCGGGGAGCCCCCCCGCCGGCTCCTTTGCCACGGACGGGTTGGCACTTACCAAGGCCGCCGGGCCGCGTAGAAAGAGCGTCCACTCCAGGTCAGAAATACGTTTTGTCTCAAAACGCATGATGCGCACCGTGATGAGAAAGGCAAAGAGCAACTTGTGCGTCTCAAAGAGCCCGCGACAAATGTTCTTGAAGACGAACTCATTCTGGTACGTCATGATATTCTTGAGACGCGTTTTCGGATCCATGCTGGGCGCGCTGTCATCAATACTTCGCGAGAATAGCTTTTGAAAGTACTCGAGGCTGTATGCGTACATGGAGTCAATTTGAGCGAGGTCTGCGACCACAAAGTACAAAATACTCCCGCGACGCGCCACCGCCCGATAGCTGTTGCGCATGCGATTCACCTCTGCATTGGTCTTTTCCGACTCGGCAACACGCTCCGAAATTATCGCAGACGTAGTCTTCGAATCCGCAAGCGTATTGATCAGCTCTTCATCATCGAGAATATCGCCCTTTGACTCAGAGAGCATACGCAAAATCTTACTTTCGATGTCCTTGAGCTGCTTCTGGTCCGCAGCCATGCTCATGAGCAGCCGATTCTTTCGATCCTCAATTTCGGGCTTCTCTTTGCGCACCACCAGTCCCAGCAGCTGGTCCTCGAGTCCATCCATCGTCACCGTAAAGTTAATAATCGTCACTTTGATGCAGACCTCTGGAAGATAGTGAGGATTCGCCAGCTTTGTCGTCATGTAAAACTTGAAATTCGCGTCGTAATCGACGTCCGCGTCGCCGATGCGCACGAGCGTGCGACCATTCTGGCGAAAGATGGCCTTTTGCAGGATAGGCTCAAGACCTGGGTCAATTTGCTCGCCCAGATCCTCCACGAGGAGGGGTCGTCCATTGCGCACAGCGCCTTCGAGCGCGCGCAAAAGGTCTGCGTCCGACATCTTAACGCACTCAAGCCTATTCTTGGCCTCTTTTTGTTTAATCCATCGATTTGCTTGCATCTGCGGGTCAATCATGAGCGGCCAGCGCTTGCCGTATGTCGCCAAAAGTGCATTGTTGGTCGATACTTCGTCCGTTGGCAGACTGCACAGCTGCCATTCGCGCACAAGTACAGCGCTTCCAATCGTATCGACGAGATTGAAGCTCCCGCTGCATGGGATGTGCAGATCGCGGACGGAATTCTGCCAGAGAGCCACCAGCTCATCTCGATAGGCTCCTGTAAAGGCTCCATAGTAGGAGACACAAGCGGCGGCCAAGAAGACGTCGCCAACGAGCTCGTCCACCTGTGCATTGATGACGACCACCGTCTCGCGCCAGCGCACGCCTTCACTGGCAAGTCCGCTGGTTAACTTCTCGGCGCGCTCCAAACGCGCTTGGGTCTGCTCCGCCTCTTCGGCGAGACGATTCTTCTCGGCCAAGGTTGCATCGCACGTCGCTTGCAGCGCATTCACCTTGTCCACAACTTCCTGAAGCGCTGCGCGCTTCTCGGCAAGGACCGCATTCGCTTCGGCAAGTGTCTCATTCATTTCTTGCAAGCGCTGCCGCTTCGGACCGACCTCTTTGGCGACTACCGAGTACACGTCCATTGCGTGCACCCACATGCAGAGCGAGGTGGCTGCCTTGCTCACTTTCGCCACGTTATCCACAGCCATCATTGGGTCTTCGACGTACTTTTTCAGCTTTTTCAGCGTCGCGGCGGGAATATTGTCCTTGTCATATCCTTTGAGATTGTCCATAAACTTGGTGTCGCTCATCACTTTCTTTGCCGTGTCCCAGTCCGGCTTCTCCCCGAGAAGTACATTTACAGCCTCCATCACAGTCTGCACGGCGGCAGGCGGCTTAATAAAGTTCTTGATCTCTGTGATATCCTTTTTGTCCAGGGCGTCAAGCGCTCCAATCGCGGCCTCCAGAGCTGGCATGGCTTTGTCAAGATCGCGCTGCGCGTCTGCCTGAACTTCAGCCACCTGCGTTGCCTTTGCGTTCACTTCATTCTCCTCCGTCGCCACCTTGGCCTTGACCACGCTCGCCTCGGCTTGCTCCTGAGCGACCTGTTTCAGCAAAACCTCCGCGTCTTTGCTCTTCTCCTCAAGCACTGGCATGAGCTCGTTCAGCTCTTGCTTGAGATTTTGGACCATCTCGTTCGTCTCCTCTAGCTTGATAATACCATTACTAAGACGATCGCGCGCCAACGTGAGCTCTCCACGCTTATCGTGCAGCATCGACATGTAGAGCTCAATCAGGTCCAGGTACGACTTGGGCGTGGTATAAACGGTGCGATTTAGTTCCTCCAGGAATCGCTCCGCGCTCGTAGCGATCGACGTGTGCACAACAGCGCACGCAGACACCAGAGCCTCGCGACATTCTTCCGAGGGAAGCTCGAGCTTGGCCAGAAACCGCTCCGCCACCGAGTTGAGCGCACTTTGCGGCCATTCCAAAAACCAGTCAATTGTGCAGCAGTTGATTAACGAAGGAAATTGCCGGCACCACACACGCAGCGCGTTGCCCACAGGCGACATGCACAAGACGACATGCAAATTGTCCCGCACACGATTTACAAAGACCTGTTTGCAGTTATCACGGCTCTCGGGAATCCCGAGTCGCTTCACGACAGCACCCATGTCAGCCACAATGCGGTCCATTTCGTCCTGCGGAAAGAGATTGGGGACCTCTCCGGAATTTAAGATGTTGTTTACATCTTCCAAAAAGTCGTCGACGATAATCTGCGAGTCCGTGAACAGGAAGCCCACCTTGCGGCCCGCAACTCCGGCGCTGATCATCATGCGCTTGAGATCTTCACGGAACTCAGTCGGGCCGTACCCCTTTGTAATTTCAATCTGGAAGCATTTCATACCGCTCATGAACATGGCCAGCCGCGACAGGCTCTGCTTGCCTGAGCCGCCGACACCTACGAGCATGGCATTGCCACGTTTTTGCCGAAGAATGCGCGCAATCCGTGCAATGTGCTCCATGGCGTCCCGAAAGAAGACAAGGTTCATCTTTGACGGGAAGCTGATGTTGTAGTCATCGAGGGCATCTTCAAGCACCTTGGCCACCTGTGCAATGCTCTGTGCCTCCTCGTATGGTCGCGGATCCACCCGATTTGCATCGTCCTCGCTTTCATCCTCCTCTTCTTCATTTTCATCCGCGATACCACGAAGAAAGTCGACAAAGAGGAGAGGCGGCTTGGCAGCAGATGTGCCAGAGGTGGACTCGTCCGAGCCAAAGACCTCCTCGGCGCTCCATTGAACTTTAAAGTTGCGCCGAAGCAGCTCCAAGGCCAGCTCTGTAAACCACAGCTTGTCGCTGCTGTTGATGAGGCGATCGTGAAAGACCCGCATGCTTTCGTGCACCCAGAGCCGCGTGAGCGTATCCGGACCAGCGCACCGCTGCGGCTGAATCATAAGAATACCCTGAACGACCTTGCTCAAGTCTCGCAAGTTAAAGGTGTAATGGCTCTTGCTTGGTGTCGGGAGCATTTCTTTGCACATGCGCTCGTAAACGTCAATCGTGGATTGGACCACAACGGGGGCGAGCGCTCGTACGTCTGGTGCAAATTCATTGGCAAGATATCCGGCGAGAATGCCCGTAAACATGACCATCATGGAAGCCTCCGATGCCGGTGGCATGCACAGTACCGAGAAGTGACGCACAAAACGAGGTGTTACAACATTGCGTCCTCCGCCCGGCGGCGCCGCAGCAACTGTGAGCACAGTATCCTCGATCTCCTTGAAGAAAAGCTTTTCGCGGTCGTAAAAGCCACCAAAGTCAAGAAACTGCCGCAGCAACTCGATGGGCGGCTGCGCGCCGTACTCCTCGACGGTCGGCATATTCACATCATCGACGCAGATAATGGCGGATTGACCTGCGGGCGCGCCGAGCAGCGTCTTGCGCTTCTTTTCCAGCTTTGACTCAATGGACATCTGTGTCACTTTGGACGCTGTCTGCGCACTAAAGCCAAGCAGGATGGGCATCACTGGCTTGACGCGCGAAATGCCCAGACGTGAGTCACGGACCTCCTGCTCTTGCGCTGCCTTGCGTGCAGCATCGCTCATGTTGTTAGCGCTGTCATCGTTGCTTACTTGCGCAAGCTCCCGAAGCAAGCTCTGCAATAACACGGTCTTACCAGTTCCAGTGACCCCGGTAAGAAAGCAAGGCCTGCGAATTGCGAGCAGCTTCTCTGCAACGTAAGAGAAACGGACAGTGTCCATTGTCGGCACCACCAGCTGCGAAAACGGCACACGCGTACTGTACTCGAACTGCGGCACGACCTCATCCCAGCGTCGCAACTCCTCCTCGCGAAGGTCCACAAAGTAGTCAAAGATCTGGCCCTTAGCCGAAAGGCCCATCATGGAGAGCGCTGCTCGCTCGAAAGCAGTGCGAGACCATTCGTCAAAGCCCTCGCGATCAGCAGCTTTGATGGGTCCGCCAAGAGACCATGTCACAGCAAAGGCAAAGATTTTGTCCAACAAACGCAAGATGCGTTCCTCTGTGATTGCTTGCTTTTCTTGCGCAGGTTGCTTGTCTTTGCTTTCCTTCTTCTCTTGTTGCTGACCGCTCGCCAAAGACGAGCTATCTGCGTCAAGGCTACTAAGAACGGGCGACGATCCCCAGAGGGCCTCAAAGATCTTGCAAAATGACGCAGCGGCCTGTACCCCGCACGTGGAAATGGGCTCCGAGCAGTGTCGATGCACATAATCGAGACCTTCCGCAAAGACGCCCGAGACACAGTCAAGGAGTCGCGACGTGATAGCGTCCGCGTAGACACCAAATCGCACGCGCATGTCACGTGTGGCCCACGTTTGCACGTAGGGAAGCCAGCCGAGGTCATCAGGTGTCATGTAGAGCACACCTAGCCGCGAAACGGTGGCAGGCGATGCAACTTCGAGGTCTTGGACCTCAAAGACGCACTTCATGACAGCTTTGAGCTTGATGCGCTCACCGTTCGCGAGACAAAGCGTCATGTTGTCGTCGAGGACCGTGTTCATATTCTCAATCCACAAAGCATCGATGGGACCATCAAAAACGATCCATTTCGAGTCATCTGTCTCACTAGCGACCTGGCCACGCATAATGGACGACGCGAGGCCATCGGTCCATTCTTGCGTCAGCTCATTAAACTCGCCGTAAAGTTCACCCATGGTGATGCACTTCGGATTCAGCACTTGCTGGTGCACTGTGCGATATGGAATATCATCATCCGCGATACCAGCGGCGTGTTGCTGAGCATACAAGCGCGTCAAGGCCTCTGCAAGAGTCTTGTACGCAGTAGACTTGCCTCCACCCGTTGGACCCACAATAGTTATGCCAAAACGCACATTCATCGTCTCATAGAGCTGAATGATTTTACCCACAAAGGCGTCCACGCACTGCAGCGTTTCAGAGGCAAGAACAGATTCCACCATCTCGCGAAGGTCGCCCGTGTCCTGGTACGGGACCGTGACGCCGGGAAAGAGGTCCGCAAGAATACCGAAGAACAGAGGAACGTCCTGGCGAAGAAATTTGGGGAGATTCGAGTCGCGCATGGCTCGAATGAGCACGACATCCTCCGAGAGATGAGGATTTCCACGTTTCAAGCCGCCAGCCATGACGAGCACCGACTTTACGGCGCGTAACCCATAATCGTAATGACACTGCTGGCTGAGCTGCTCGCTGCTGAGCATGTACATTTTGGTCATTTTTCTGCTAAGTGTTTTGGCGTCGCTAAAACCCTCGGCAAAGAGCATAATTTCTGCAATAAGCGAATAGTCTGGTACCATCATGGACACGGGGCGAAACAGGACCTTGAGATTATCCGGGAGCTCCGTACGTCCGGCATAGCCTGGATTCATTGTAATAATCACGTGATGCTCCTGAAGTTCGATCTGTCTACCCTCAAACGCAATGGAGTCAAAACCGGCAAGCCTTCCCTGACGAAGTGTCAAGAGCTGCTGCGCCACAACAGAAAGCACTTCGATGTCGATGCGATTGAATTCATCGAGACAGGTCCAGCAGCCTGCTTGCGCGAGACCGCTAAAGAGCTTGGCCATCATCTTGTAATCAATTTGGTCCGAGCAATTGTACACGATACACTGAATCCCAAGCGCCTTGGCAAGATCTTTCGAAGACTCTGTCTTGCCTGTGCCAGCCGGTCCACTCGGAGATCCGCCGAGTTTTAGCTGCAATGCCCCGGTGAGGGTCATCCAGCATCGATCGGTCAGCGGTGTAATGACGAGCCTTGACGTGCAGCCCTCATATTCATATGCATATCGAATAACTGAGTTGGACTGGCGCACCACGCAGTCGTCAATGTCCTCCTTTTGCCAATAGTACCGCAGCTGTTGCTGCCACGTGAAATTATTCAGCGAGTCGACCTGCTCGTCGCGCAAGGTCTCTACAATATCACGGGCGTGGACGTCTGTCGTGACAAGAGCAACAATGATTTTACGCTCTCGTTTGGTCAAATCGGAGCGCACGAGCATTGTGAGCCTATCGAGTTCGGCGACGTTGCGTCGATACCACGCATCAAGAGTCTGAACATCTTCCTGAAAGTGGTTGTCAACAAAGCTCGGTTCGCGCGTCGCGGTTCCGTCTGCACCTGCTGCAGAAGCCGCTTGCGCGTTGCGCAGAGTGGCCTCCGTACCAAGAACCCAGGCAATCTGGGCTACGGTAGCGACGATCTGGCCCGGGTGCGCCCGGACCCAGTCGATGCGCGAACGCTCAAAGTAGTCTTCCAGGCCGACCTTCATGAGTTTGTGCAAGCTGAGCTTCATATCCTTTTCCACAGCGGTGAGCCAATCCTCAACGTTTCCGCGAGCCTTGAGATTCTTGCCAAGCTCAATGCGTTCATCCTCCGGTGACACCATTGCCTTAATGTCAATGGATTTTGGCTGGTCTCCGAAATCAAGCGCCACCAAGGCGTCAAAGCATTTACGAAGATGCGGCTGCACGGCTTGCGGGTCCTTTGTCTGAGCCAGAATCTCAAGGAGCTCATCGTTGGAGAGAAAGTAGAACCGAGCAAAGGCTGCACGTTTGGTTTCGAGATAGTCCTCGAGGCTCTTTTGGATCTTTTCCAGATTTGCATTGTGCTTTTGAAGCGTCTCGCGCAGACCGGGGCGAGTGCAGCTTTTAATGCAGTTTGGATCGTCGGCCGTACGGCGCATATTCTCGCGAAACGAGGCGTCGATCTTGGCAAAGAGCTTTGATTCCTGAGGGAGCTGCCGCTGGATATCAGGAGCGCTGAAAATAGACTCGAGGTACATCCAGTTGCGCTGACACAGGAGCCATTCCTCAAAAGTTTCCTGGAAGAGAACGAGCTTGTTGCGCCACTCGTCGACCTGCGATCGAATGGGCTTGACGTAACGAGAGCCAAGAATGGTATTGATGGTGACGAGAGAATCATCGAGGTCGACAATGACGTCATCGACGCCTCCAATAATTTTATCCTTGGTGTCCTTGTACTGGAGAATGGTAAAGTCAGCCGTCTTCCACTTGTTGGTGACTTTGACAAGCATACCCACAAGAACGTCCTCTTGGACAGCTTCGACGGCAATCTGCTCGAGCACTTCGCCATGATCCATGGCGCGACGCTCGATAAGATGACCGAGTCTCAGCCCTTCGACTCCCTGGACCTCGTAGCCAAGAACGCGATGGATGGTATCCCAATGCCGATCCTGTAAAGCAGGACAGCGCAGCGCCGTCACAACGGGCATTGTGCGCTTAAAGTCAGACACCCGCTCGCGCAGCGTCGGCGCCACAAGGTTGCCTGGGAGCCCGCGCTCTGCCTGCAGAGCCGTTTTCAAGTACTTTTCGACCTCGAGCAGGATGGCGGCAGCATCGACTTCCTCAAAAATAGTTCTGCACCAAGACGTGGAAAGCGAATCCCAGTCGCGAAAGGCGCGCCAAAGCTTGAGCTTGATTGCGAGATCTTGCTTGACCTCGTCAAGTTCATCGTAGGTGGAAACAGCAACCCCAAGCGTCTTTTGAAACCGAGTAAACTTTTCACGCTGGGTCTGGATCTCACCATATTGCTTCTCTGCATCCTCGAGGAAGTCGATGACCTCCTTGGAAGGTGCAGCCGGATCGAAGATGATGACGTTGCTTAGTACGGCACGCAAACTGCTGACTTTGGTATGCAAGCGTGGGATTTTCTCCTCGAGCTCCTTGGCGAATCGAGTGGTGTTCGCGCCAACTGCGCTTTCGGCCGTGTGAATGGAGCCGTGAAGTGCCTTGTTTGTTTCTTTGAGCATGTAAATGGACGTATTGTCTTCCTCTTCCATGGGCACGTGAAAGTCTTGGCAGAGTGCGTGAAGCTTGACTGCAAATCCAAAACTGGCATCCACAGCGTCAATGTTCTCCCCGAGCTCCTTGAGAAAGGAGAGCTGTTCCACAAAGCCCTCCACAGAGTAGGCCTCTTGGCTAAGAATGTCATTGCGATGGCGCATCTCGGAAAGGTTCTGTTGCGTCTTGGCGCGCAAAACTTGCGGAACGAGCTCGCGAATCTTGCGTAAGCACCGCACAGGACTCGGCACGAAACGAGTTTTGAGTGCTTCTGAATCCACGCAAACGATTCCCACATCGCTCGAGGTTGGCATGACTTCAAAAGCTGATTGCTGCGCAGTGTACTTGGACAGCATCCCCTGGAATACCTCGAGCGGCTCATTCTGGTAATGCTCGAGGGAAAGACGCGCGTGGAGCTGCTCGTTCTCCACAAACGCCTTGGCAAAGGGTATAAACGTCTTGCAAAAGGTGTCAGCCTCGTCAAAGGCTTTGCGCAAGCATTCTCCAATGTCTTCGACCATGGTCTGAAACTGCACGCCTTCGACGATCATCATTTCGAGATCAAGGCTGTCGCCGGCCGTGCCCGATTCGTCCATTGAGGGCTGGGCATATAGTGCCAAGTCGGGGTGTGTCAAGAGTCGTTCAGGATCTGTCACCACCTTGAGCGTGTCGAAGATGATGCTCTCTGTCTCGGCTCGGAATTCCTCGGCAGTGGGAAAGAACGCCACTCCAGATTTTGCGAGTGTGTCGCCCTCCTCTTGCAGCGTCAAACGAACTTCAAGCTCCTCGATCGGAACGCTCGCGTCCGTGCGCACGATGAAAATGGGTCTTGGACCCTGGGTCGTCGTCAACGACGAAGGTTGCTTTGCGTGCAGGGCCAAGGTCTCGGCATGCGTGGTTGCGGCATCCTCAAGAAGCGGCTTGTCCGCGGACGGTTTGGCGCGGTTCACGGCACCTGCGTCTTGCGAGCGCTGCTTGTCGGATATGAGCGAGAGAAGTTCTGCTGTCGAAGTGATTGCCAGGGTCAAGAATGTGTCAATGACGAGAAAATCGACGAGTCGAATATACTTGGTGAGCTTGCGGCATTGCGTCCGCATAGCTGCGCGTTCCGTAAATGTGATAGCCCGAATGCGTCGACCCGAGTCCGCGGCGGCAGCTGCAGCCGCTGCAGCGGCTGCCTTCTCCTCTGCCGAAGCATTGGAGGAGAATTGTCTTGCAAATCCACTCTCCTCCAGAAAATTGCGCAAGGCGCTGTCGCAAGTGGCGACCACAAGTTGTCGGACCTCGTCGGAAAATCTCTCGAGCTGATCGCGCGCAAGCTCGCGCTGCAAATGCTGAGTCTCGGTGAACTCTTCGAGCGCGTAGGTGCGGGTTGAATCGATGATGAAGAGGCGCGATGAGGCTGTGTTGACGCACATGGTGCGCAGACACAAAAGCGCGGTGCGCAATAGAGGATGTAGGATGAAGAGATTCTCAGTGAGGCTTGCCTTTGCAGCGTTAGTTTTGCGAGCGCGGACGTTGCGTTTCCAGTCCTTGAAGGATTTCCAGATGCGATATTTACGGAAAAAGTCGATGCGGTTGATCTGCGAAAAAAGATAGAACTCCCGTTCAAACTGATGCATCGAGACGAAGTCAGTGCTGCCATTGGGATAGTGCACGGTGACGCCGTTGCTCGAGACAATAAAGAATTCTTGACCCGAGCCTCCGAGATCTCCTTTGGTCTTGGACAAGGTCAGGTCATACGCCGTCCCGCCTGGCTTGCGTACCAGGTACAAGAATGACTTTTCGTCCAAGAGTGCAGCACACTGGGGCTCTTGCGCAATCATGCGTTCCGTAAAGCTTTCGTGATGGATTCTGTATCTCCGCTGTCGCGCGAGCTCGCTTGTGAGCATGGCGACGCTTTGTGCCTCTCCCTGACGATGAATCTCCTCGTCATCGAGCTCCTCTTGCGTATTTGAAGTAGCTGGCGGGTCTACTGGCGCCTCGATTCGTGTTGCGTCAGACGGTTCCCGTAGCGCACGATTTCGGAAAGGGAATACGGGGCTTTTTGTACCTACGGATGCTTGCGACTTTTCGTGCGCTGGAGGACGCGGGGAGAGCTGACCCTGGAGCGAAGTGTCCCGAGAGGTCACGGCTCGACGCATTCCGCCCAAACCTGCATACAGACGTCGCTCGAGTCCTGCGCGTTTTGGTGACGCCGCAATTTTGGCTGCAAGGTCCTCAGGTCGTGGACTCGCCTTGACGTCGTCGTCCAAAGCACGCGTCGTCGACGCTGGCAGCCTGATGCCATCTTCTTTCGCTTTATTGGCCTTCTTTTGCAGGCTTGCGAGCAGGTTCGTCTTTCTGGACGTCTTTTGCTCTTCCTGAGCGTCCATGCTGCGCGCGCAGCAACAGCGACGGCGACGACAACGACGACGACGGCAAGCCGCCACGGCGCTCGCGCTGCACGCGTCCCGGTCCGTGCGCAGCGCCCACCGCCGCGCGTCCAGACCTGCTGAGGTTTTTGCGCGCGCCTCTCGCGTGTCTTTTCCTCTCCCCTCGTTTCACTTTCTTACGAGCCGTGTGCGTGTGTGAGTGAGTGTGCGAAAGCTAGGCCCCGCCGTTCGCTTGTTGCTTGCTCGCCTGCCAGACTTGGTGCCTTGCCAGATATCAACTGTCTTATAGAGATCAATCACACGCCAAATGGCACGCGTGTCGCTTCCCCTCTGTCCCTCCCTACCGGCGGCCGCTAGCTAGCGGTCGATTCGCCGGCCAGGCCAGGCGATACCAAGCCAGGCGCCAGTCACCCATCCTTTCTTTCCCTGGCGAGCCTGATACCCAGCAACACAACCCGAGCGCTCCACGGGTGAAACCCGTAACGGCCATCTTGTGCCCCGCATTCCCCGGTCGCGGGAGACCTTGATCCCGGCAGAGACGCGGTCGAGACCAAGCGCAGATCATCCCGAGCCGCGGCGGCGAGGGTGAGGAAACGCGCGGTGGGAGCGGCCTCGCCTCTGCGCGAGAGACAGACGAGCGCGCGAAGCCTCGGCGGGCTCGGCGCCCAGCTAGATCGCGAAAGGCGTGTCGGCAGCGGCTCGGCGCTCGCTTCAGCTGCTGCTGCGCGAATCGAAAGCTGAAATGAGATAAGGTGCTTGTTAGACATTGCAGATGGTGAAGACCATGGACGCGGAAGATGACGAGCTGGCGCCGAGGGCGAGGCTTCTGGCGCGGCGGGCGCAGCAGAACCTCATCGGCGGAGTGGACGAAGGACGCGAGGCGAAACACGTGCCGGCGACAGGGCACCACGCCGTTGAGACGTAGAGCAAGCACTGCACGCAGCCGAGGCGAAGGCCGGGAGCGTGCTGCAGGCCTGTGCGAGTCTGTGATGCAACACGCGCTCGCGAGGTGGAGAAGCAGCGTCGCGACGAGCGTACGCGCGGAAAGCACCTGGTCGAGGAGAGGGCTGGGGACGATGGCGAAGGGCACGGCCTCGCGCCTTGTCAAGTTCGACGAGGACCCGAAGAAGGCGGTCCAGTTTGATGAGAATGTAGAGTGGGACGCCCCGAGAGAAGATGAGGTGCTCATCAAGGTTGTTGCCGCAGGCATCAACATGGCAGATGTGAAGCAGGCCGGCGGACTCATGCCCTTCGTCAAGACGCCGATCATTACCGGCCGTGACTATTGCGGCGTGGTCGAGGAGGGACCGAGCGACCTGATTGGCAAGCATGTCTTCGGCACGGGCGGCCCGCTTGGATACCTTTGCGACGGTTCGCACGCGCAATACCTCAAGATCCCCGCTGCCGATGTGGCGCTCAAGCCTGACGCGCTGACGCCGGAACAAGCAGGGACACTTGGCGTACCTTTTTTCACCGCGTACCTGGCAGTGGTCACGCAGGGTCGTGTCAAAGAAGGAGACGTCGTGGCTGTGCCCGGCGCCACTGGCTTTGTGGGCCGCTCTGCGCTTATGATTGCGAAAGCGATGGGCGCGACCACGATTGCCATGACGCGTCGTGACATTGGCGACTCTCTGCCATACGCTGATCACGTCCTTTGCACCAAAGATCTCGTCGAAGATGATATTTTGGCCAAGCTTCGCGAGCTTGGTCGCCCCGGTCAGATGGGCGTTGATCTTTTTGTCGACACGGTGGGCGGTGACATGTGTTCACGCGGGATTGCCGCCATCGGCAAGTTTGGTCGTGTCTGCACAATGGCAGCCCCGAGTCCAGCTGCAATGTCCTCATTCTCCACCTTTGAGTTCTACCGCAAGCAGGGCACCATTTCGGGCGTTAATACCTTGATGGTTGCGGACGGCATTTGTGGCACGATCATGCGCGATCTTTCAGCTCTCTTTGATCAGGGTAAGCTCGAGCCTCTTCCTGTCGCCGAGCAAACGTTTGCTCTCAAGGACTATGCCGAGGCGCTCGCCCTCGTCGGCAGCGGCAAGATCCGCGACCGCGTTGCCTTGCTGCCATGGAAGGAGTAGATCATCAAAAAAAGAGTAAATAACATTACATCGCATCGTATTCATCCAGTTCGTTCCTGTCTTGCGCCACCAATCCGAACCGCAGCGGCTCTGAGGGATTTTGACAACCATGCGATGTATACTAACTAGCCTAGGTCTAGTAAGGAAGGAAGGAAGGAAGGAAGGAAGGTGTGCACTCCTCTGAGTGGGACGCCCGTCCGTTGAGCGGCCTCGTAAAACAACAAAGTTTGGGACTCGCGACCCAGAGCCAGCTAGCTTTCTGCCGCGCCGCGCGGGGGCCGCGTGGCCTGGCCTTGCGCCGACCGCTCGCCCGTCTGTCTGGTCGTCGGCAGACCTGCCTCCTCGCGTCCTCGGCTGCTTCGTCGCTGCTCGCGCGAGGCTGACTGTTTTCCAAGCTGCGAGCAAGCGAGCGAGTGAGCGAGCGAGCATGGCCCAGTTGACAACAACGAAGATGGCAGAGGAGTCGTCGCTGCCGCTGCCACCTCGGCAGAAGGCGACGAGGACGCGAATGAGGACACGCACGACGCTGCGCGAGCAAAAGAATGCCTACGAGCAGTCGATCCGAAAGACTGATCGAGCCAAAACGCAGGGTATCCGCGTCTTCTCAATCCCGACGGTTGGCCTCATCATCGCTGTCCTGGCAGTCATTGCGACGTCTGCCTCGGGCCTCAGCGTACGGATTCCAGGGCAGGATAACGCATTGCAGACCAATACAAACACGGAGCTCTTGATGACCGACATTGCCATCGAGCGGCACATTGAAGACGAGGCAGCACCGTGGGAGCCCCTTGCAAAGGTGCACTTATCCTCCGAAAATGGTGGGAGCTTTCTTCTACGGTGCCGCGATCACATCATCCCTACCACAAACATTTCTACCTTTGCCGCGCTCGCGACATGGAATCGCAACATTTCTTTTGCCGGAAAGGTTGACAACATTAACGCAGCGTTGCATTGTCTATTTTATCGCTCTGCAAACGACTTTAGCGGTAACGAGACGGTTCACATTGCTGTTGAACTCGTTGATGCGCAGCACACTGCTCACGTTCCTATTCGAGTAGCGCCTGCAGACGAGCTGTCTCGCCCACACCTCAATCTGGCCATTGCAAGGCTCTCGGCAGGAATCACTGAGGATCCTAGTGACGCCTTTCCTCTGGGAGAGCGCCTCAGCTCGCGTATTGTCGATCCTCTGCAAGCCAGCTTGGGAATTGAGATTTCGTCCGTCGCAAATGCCGTGCTGCAGACGCCAGGCTACGCTCGTACTGGCCTCACTGCAGCACAAGCCCAAGCTGCCCTTGATGCATTGACATATTTGCCGTCGGTCAACTTTTTCGGACAGGACGTGGTGTCGATTCGAGTTGTGAACGAAGACACGAATGCATCAGATGCCAAACATCTCATTGTGGACGTTCGCGCTGAGAATGATGCGCCAACGCTCTCCCTTGGCGATGCAATACGGAACATGACGCTTCGGGCTGGCGTCGCAACACCTTTACGCACTCTTCCAGATAACCAGGCCGGTGTGGTGATTGAGGATGTTGATACAACACCGGGCGAGCGTTTTCGTTGCGGTATTCGCGCTCCTCCGGGGGTTCTGCAAATTGCCCGCCATGCGGGAGTCCACGTGTCTACCACGGCAAACGTCATGGGCACTTCAGATGTAGAGACTATTCTTCAAGGGACCCTTCCTGCACTCCATGCAGCCCTTCGGAACATTGTGCTTGCGCCGTCATCTGACGCAGAGTTAACAATGTGGTTCTGGGCCATGGATGCATCCGAATTACGTTCGGAGATTCACAAACTCACTCTCCAAGTACAGACTGCACCATTGCAGGCCCTCTTCGAGCGCCCTGAGCAAGCCCCAATCACCTTTGACATCTCGCAAGGGACGAGCTTTAATCTTTCCGCCCTTGAGGTCGTTCTTTCGGACAACAGCGATTCGGTTCATGCCGAGCGTGATATCACCACGGTGATCTCGCTCGCTCTTACGATTGATCCCGCCGCAGGTTTCATCGATGTCATTTCTGGCGAGCAACTTCCTTACTGGGTAGCTCGGCAAGGGCTTGGGACGGCCCAAATTCATCTGCAGGGATCGCCTGCAGAAGTTACTACTGCATTAACACGCCTTGAGCTCAAGATGGACGATGCATGGGAAAGCTCGACACAAATGAAAGCGGTCACGCTTACCTTGCGCGCCTCTGCTACAAGCGAGGACCTAGCGTCCTCCTCCTCCTCTTTGTCATCATCATCATCATCATCGAGTGTCCTCATTGTCCAGCTTTTTGTGATTCCTCGGCAAACACTACCCGTGCTCGAATTTGCAGAGCCCTCGGGACAAGATCGCACAGCCCGACTTGATGGTCCACCCGTGTCTCTTCCATTTCGTGCATTGTTTTCCACATATGCAAGCTCCCCGACCGCAGAGGCATACATTCGCACATTGTCGCAAAACAGCATTTGTGGGTCATCTCAGCTCGCCATTGAACCCAAGGGCTTGCATGTTGAAAGTTTGGGAAATGATCTTATCCTCCGCGGCGAGGCAGAAAGGGTTTCGAAGGCTCTTCTTCATCTCGTCTTTGCCCCAAGCTCTTCAAAAGAATGCTCGAATGAAATCTTGCCTCAGCAGATTGCTGTCGTGGTTCATCTCGTGCAACAACCTTTTGAGTCTTCACGCGTGACAATTCCTGTGCTTGTCAACTCTGCAGACTTTGCGCTGGGATTCGTGCTGGGCTCAACGAGTCCTCTAAAGGTTCGCACCGATGATGAGTCTGGAGAGCAGTCGGCGTTACGCTTCACACCTGATGTGCTGCGTCTCGAGAATCTTGTTCAACAGGCAGAGACCCCTCTAATTGGATCCCAGGCGTACACGCTCTGGGTTCAAGCACGAATTGGGTCGTTCACTTTGGCAGAACAAGTTCACAAGGACGTTACCGCAATCTTTAGCGACCAAGGCCGCTCGCTCGTTCTTAAAAGCGTTGACCTGAGTAAGCTCCGCACCACACTCTCTCAGGTAGTTTACACGCCATTTCCGGCCACACAAGGTCTTGAGGTCATTCTCGTGGAACTTCACGTTGTGCAAAGTGGAAGGACAACGAGCTCACGCGCGTGCGAGGCAATCATTAATATTGAGGTGGGGCGTGGGGATACTACTTTCGAAATCGAATGGACTCCATCCAACCCGCAAGAGCTGAGTCTTTTGACGCGCGAGTCTCCCGAGGCCCCAAAAGTCTATGAAGCTAGCCTGCAGGGCATTGATTTCCGCACGTCAAAATCGCATGCAGAACCTTTGCTTGTCGAGATCTCTCCAGCTAGCGAGAGCATCCTTACGGCGAATTTTCATATTGATCCAGACGCTCAGCTCGGGCTCTCCTTGTTATTTCCTAGCATTGTGCATGGTCCTCTCGACGAAATTTTGCTGGCCGTGCGCCATGGGCTGCTACGCACACGCATGACTGTCGCTGCGAAAAGCACGGCCGCACAGTCACAGCTGCTCGGAATCCTGCTAACGGTTGGCGACCTCTCAGGATCCGAGCGTTCTCTGCGCAATGCAAGCATCGAGGAAGTGAAAAGTTTGATTGAAAACAATCGCCTGGCAGAGCCGTATTCGCTTATCTTTACGTCACAGGATGCACCGCAATCAAATGCGCTGCTGCAAGAGGTAGAGCTTCTCGTCGGTGGCTCAGCGTATCCCTTTCCGAATCTTTTAGCAAATCCAGTGTTGGCCAACGACGAACATGTGGCACAAGGTTTAGAGCTTCCAAGCTTCAAAGTTCAGTCATGGTCTGCAAGTGAGGTCTTGAGTCTGCAGCTTCAGACCGCTCATGGCCTTCTTCGCGTTGGTGGAGACCGAAGCGCGCAAGAAGTGGAGTCCTTCGAGACTGTTGCTTCATTAAACGCTTGGCTTGCTCAGGGACTGCGCTACTTTCCCGCGAGAGGCATGGCAGGTCTTGATCATGTCTCCTGCGCGATCTACGGAAAGGATAGACTTTTGCTGTATTCTACTCAGATTGTCATCTTCGTCGGTGATGGTCCACGCGGGCTTTCGCCAGAAGAATCGCCACTTGCTGATTCAGCAACCCTGGAAGTTGCAAGGGATACCCTCGTCGTGCATGCAGCAATGAACGATGCTCAGCCGATCATCTTCGACCTGCAAACTCACATTGCTCAAGGCACACCTCGCGCTCTGTATGAACTCGAAGTGCGACCAACTGCAGGAATGGTCACATTCGCGGAAACGCAGGGACTTGCCATGTCCGCAGGCGGAGCGATACTGCAAGGGCAACGAGACAAACTCAATGCTGCACTTGCATCAGCAACCTTTGCGCCAGTTCATGGTCTGGATGAAATGGTGTGCAACCTCGAGATTCTTCTCCGGAGACCAGCGAACCCCACCTTTGTTGTTTCTCGCATGATTCATCTGTCTATACAGCGGCAAACGCAGATCGCGCGTGGCAGTCAGCTCCACGCCAGCAACGCGGGAGGTGCAACAGCGCTTGGCGTTTTGCGACGCAATCCAGACCAGGATTCAACAATGCTACGGGTGGAGGAAGGGCAGCGCTTTAAGATCTCAGGCCTGGGATGGACGTATACCTTTGAACAAGACATCGCGCAGCTCCCCATCATTGTGCACGTGAGCACCTCGCAGGGTCGTTTACTTTTGCGCAATCCTCTCGACGCCTTGCAATACCAAATCCTCTCGCAAATAGATGACGCAATTATAGTGCGACAAGTTGCGCAGGACATTCCGCATCTATTGGATCAGCTCGAGGTACAGCTTCCAGAGCATTGGAATAGTATGTTTGCTGGTGACGCGTGTTTCGTCGAGATTGCGCTCTTACAAAGCATTGATGCGCTGGATGAGGTTACGCCGCTCATTGTTCCTGTCCATGTCCAACCTCCTCTTCAGCGTCCGAGTATTACGGGAATGCTTGCGCTGGAAGCTGGTGCAGCTGGCCTCTCACTCTCTCCCTTATTCTTTGAGGGATGGACCGGGTTTGCATCTGCAAAAGCGGTGGATCTTGAGCTCGGTTCTGTGGCTGGCGGTCAGATCCTCGTTCCTGATGGGCTCGGACTCGCCAACCTGCAAAGCGCGAATGCTGTGCACGAAGCGTTTGTCCAAATCACTGCGACCCTCGAACCCGCAAGCGGCGAACTACGTTTTCGCGTCAAGATTTACGAACACGCGACAAACGATATTCTTTGCGAGCGTTCGTTTTGGATCGCACGGCAGGAACGCGTGAGATCGGCGCAAATTGCGTCAGAAGTACAGGTGTTTCACGCCAACCAAGACCAATCGCTTAGGCTTGGGAGTTTGGCAGTGAACTTTGTTAACTTTGATCAAGAGGCATGCGAACTTTTGGCAATAGCACATCATGGCACCCTTACTCTTGTACCCTCGCAAGCCGCCACCTCACAGCTTCGGTGCTCGCACAATGGTACAGCTCAGGTTCATTGCTTGGGGACTCCAGAAAGTCTGGCAAGTGTTGTCGCTTCGGGCCTGCACTACCGCTCCAAGGCGTCGTTCAACGGAATCGACACGCTCGCGCTCCATATTAAGTTGAAAAGCGCCGATCCTGAAGACTATCTGACAGAAATGAGTCTTCCGGTGATCGTACATGCCACAGCCAGTCAGATCGAGCTTTCAATTGCGGCCATCTCCGCATCGACCATCCTCAGTGCCCTTGAAATCGGTGCGAGCAATAGTCTGGATTTCTCGCCAGCAATTAGCGTGCCGATTCTGTTGCAAGGTTTGGATGCTAGATCTCACGATGCGCACATTCGATTGCGAAGCGACGGTGGTCTTCGGGGCTCTTGGCAAATCACGCACCCCGCTTTTCAGACCCTCCAGGTCAAGACAGATGGAGACGATCGAGTGCTTGAATTGAGAGGCGCTCTCCGGAAGCTTCAAAAAGCGCTCGAGCATCACATCCAGTTCACGCTCATGACACCCCTGGACACACGTACAACTGCAAAATCGACCGAGCTCATTGTTGAAGCGTGGATTGACTCTGATGATGAAGCTCTGCAGGAGGCTTCGGCACCGCATGCGGCAGACCGGCGCGTGTTGCAGCTGCCGCTTACGAGCGAGAATGGACAACTTCAACTTCCACAAAGTGGCTGCTTTGTCCAGTTTGAGAGCGGATGTCAGACGCTTCGCTTCCTTCGACGTGCCCCATTGTCTAGAACGGGGCTTCGGCTGGGCTGGCATGAAAATTGGTTTTCGCCACCGACCCGCACAAGCGCAGTTATCAGCGTCGCGGCATCTGGCGCTGTGCGACTTACGGTTCCCGAAGACGCCGCAATCGATGCAAATGTCACATGGTCTCTCTCCTCTACCGGTCAAAAGCTTGATATCATTGCAGCATCCCTGGAGAATGCCGAAAGGTGGCTTCACAATGTTTTTGTCGAGGATGAACCGAGTGAGCGCCATGGACCTCGGGCCTCACTCTCTGTCCAAGCTCGCCTTCAGACGGAACATCCAGGTTTATCATCGTCCGCGACATGCATGTTGCCCTCGTTGCGCGCTTCTAATGAAGTGGATGTCAGCATTTCGGTGGAAACCGACGTTCTGATAATGTCCGCCGCACAAACGCAAGTCGTTGTGCCCCGCATCACGGTGGAAAGGAGCCCGTCCTCAGCGGTTGCCCATGGAAGAATGCCAGTCGAGGCACGCGTGTCATCCACGGAAGGGCAGGCCTTGCGCATTTCCGTGCATCCATCTGTGACCGTCCGTCTTGGCATTTTTGCCAACCAGAGTGATCCGCAGGAGATCTACATTCGAGCCAGCTCAGAGAGCGTTCTGAACGACGCCTTGGCTAACTTGGTACTTTCCAGAAGCGGAGACAGCCCCTGGGACGGAGATGCTACGTTGACGTTGCAGATTGACGATCAATTCTTCGAAAATGTAGTCCACGTTCATGTTGAAGCACCTAACCCTACATTTTGGGAAGTTTCAGGATCCTACCGTCGAGGTATCCTTCACGGGCCCACGGTCGCGAGGAATGCGCGCATGTCAATGAGTTGGCAGCATGGCGAGCCTTTATCCTTTGATGGACTTCGGATTGGATCCGCAATGTCCTCGGACACAGCTGGCCTGCGCTCCATACGCGTGGAGGCAACGAATGGTCACGGGCTTTGGCTTGATGACGCTCTCTCGCAATTGACGACAAGTGTAATCACAAACCCTGCAGACCTCCAACGAACGACGCTCATCATCCTCGAGCCTCAAGGGAGCGCGGATACGGGGCTTCGCGAATCCCAGCTGCTCGAGACGGTGTGCGACGCAAAACCCGAAATTCATTCCATTTCCGTTGCTGATAGCGCAACGTCGGATCCTATTTCGGGGTCTTTTCGCGTGTCCTGGCGTGGAATAACAAGCAACGATATCGCGCATAACGCATCGTCAAGCGAGATACAGGCTGAACTCGAAGCTATTGTTGACGTTGGTGCGCTCACTGTGACAAGAGAAATGAACAGCAACTCCTCGGCATCCGAGGCATACACTTGGTTCATCACCTTTTCGGAGCCGTCAAGTGGGCCAACGGGGGATGTCTTCGGGATCGAGGATGCGATGTTCAGTAGCGCGTCAACCGCTGTCATTTCGCAGCTCGAACGAGCTGGCAATGTGATTGGCGGCGCTTTTCGACTCGGCTACTTCGGACGCTGGACATCACTTCTGTCGTGGAATGTGGACCCAAGCGAACTCGAACACTCCTTGATCGGTCTCGCACCTACGCTTTTGGAGTCTGGCGTTCACGTAACGCTAGAGTCCGAGGGAAGCTGGGGCACCCGATCGTATCGCGTCACGTTTGAGATTATGGGCCAATTCCCGCTCATTGAGCCAGACACGACTATGCTTACGGGAGACGGAGCGTCAATGACGGTGACGAGAGACACGGCTGGCGTGAATGCTTCGTGGGCCATCTTCCGCTTCCATCATCAAGGACTATCCTCACGCCTCGTAAGCTCGCGAAGTGCACTCACTCACGTGTCGAGAGCCTTACAGGACGTTGGTCTCGTTCTTGAACCTCAAGTGAGTGAAAATCTCTGGGTCGGCCCCCATCCCAACGGCGACTCTGGTGATGGCTTTCTTTGGGTTATCTCCGCAACAATCGCTTCGGGTCTGCGTGTGGAAGCAGTTGAAACAACGGGCACCCTCTGGGTGTCTTCTACTGCCCGGGCGATGACGTTGCAGGCTCGATCAGATACATCCATGGACGATATACTCAGCGCGCTCCGATTGTACCCCAATGTGGCTCGTGTTCCCGGGCGCTCGCAACTCTCCTTCACAGTGTTGAAAGCTGTCAATACCTTGCTGCAATCCGAAACCGATAGTCTTCGCATTGACTTTCTATCCTCGTCCACCACCGGAGATCAAGCTGCAAGCTCGGCGGCGCAATGTACCCTTAACGTTGCCGCTTCAACGGTTGCCGTTGATGGCTTCACGCGAACGCATGGTCAGCTTTTTCAGGCCGCAGTACCGCGTATCGAATGTTCGGGCCCGGTGCAACAACTTGAGCTTCGTATGGTAGCGTACCAGGGTTTGCTTTCCCTTTCCGCAAAGGCACCGGTGGTCGCGGTGAAAGGCGCAAGGGGCCTCGTTCAGGAGAAAATGTGGTCTACCGACGAGACAGCTGGTATTGGCGTGTCAGAGATTATTGTTCGCGGCTCACAGGATGCCATTCAGGAAGCTATGAACAGTGCGGCATATGTTTTTGGCTCTTGGAAAGAATTGCATCTTGATCAAGCGCAGGCACAGATTACTTCGTTGCGGATTTCTCGACATTTGCGTCACCCAACTCCGTCCGTTTTTGTGGTTGAAACCAGGTGCAACGTGGGCGTAATTTCCGGAAGCTTCGTCTTGGCCATTGAAATCGCTCAACTTGATTCCGAAGGTCGAGTTACTACCCATACAACGGATTTGACTGCCTCAATCGACGTTCAAGCTTCTTTTGAAGACATGGAAAACCGTCTTCTTGCTGTTAGCACTTGGCCTGAGGGCGAGGCCATTCAAGTAAAGCGCTCGTCCGAGACTAACGCGCAACTGACTTACACGTGGGAGGTCACTGTCGTACACTCCATCGCTTCACAAGGCCACGTTCTAAGTATTGCCGTGGACTCTTCATCGCTCTCTTCGTCGAGCGTGCAGGCAAGCACCTCGGTCGCTGCGGAGACCATCACGTCTGCCTTCTCGGCAGATCTCAGCTCGGTCACAATCAGCTGCTTGAACGGGGATGCAGTCTTTACTGCTGACGCATCGGCGGAAGAAGTGCAAGCAGCCTTTGCGTCTCCGATCATTGTCAGCAGGGGAAGCGATGGGTCACTTTTGCTCGGATCATCGCTCATTGGCGGGGCGCTTCCTCCGATGAATTGTGAAAGCAACGATCCGCACGTCTGGATCTGGGAAAGCATCGCGCAAGCAAGCGAGCCCACCTTCACCGATGCAGTTGTGCTCGAGATTCGCAATCCACTCACCAATGAGACCAGAGCATCCAATACGATCTCGGTCCGGGGTGAAGCAACTGTGGATCAAGTCTTGAGGAACACCATGCATTTAGCACGACCAAGCAAAGTCTTGCACTGCATCGCTGGAGACGAAGCGGTGCAGGTCTCTGGCTTTTTCCTCGCGATTGCAACGTTGGAGCAGTCACCGTCTCTTAGTCTCCCGCTTCAATGCGCTGTGCGTGCGGAGCGAGGTACTGCGTATTTTCGTTTGCCAGAAGGAAATACGCAAGATGTTGTCTTTGACCGGGACCTCGAAAGTCTTCAGAATCTTATTCACAGCGGAATAAGGTACACGCCTCCAACAGCAGGATCTGCCTCGGATAGCATCCAATTGAGCTGTCACATCGAGTGGGGGGGGATGATGAGGTCAAGCATCGTCGAGAGCGACGCGGCGATCCTTTCATCAAGCGCCGAGATCATTGTACACGATGAGAGGCGCACTTCAGCGCGTATCTCGGGCCCCGAATCCATCTCACTTCAAAGAGGCGAGCTTTGGGGTTTTGATGGACGCTTGCAACTTGAGACAGATGAGGAAAATAGCAACGTCTCTGTCGATGTTAGGCTTACAACTCAAATAGGAACGTTCGTGGGTCTATCCAGCGATTCTGATTCACGTATTGCACAAGATGTTCACACAGAAACGTATGCAGACGAATCGAGCGTGAGGATTGTCGGCCTTTCGTCAGACGTTGCTGCTGTGCTGTCAAGTATGAGCTTCTTCGCTTCCGCAGAAAGTGATGAGTCTGCCAATGTCATTGAGATTATGGTAGACGGAAGAGTACAAGCTCAGATCGCCATCACGGTGGCCTCGCAATACCTTCCGCTGTTGGTCGCGGAATGTTCACAGGCTAATGGTTGTCTCGTAGAAATCGAGGAGGACTCGACAGTTCTCATTGCCGAACTAGCAGGTGTCCACATCTCACCCGTGGCTCTTTCACAATGCTCAAGTGAGAGTGTCTCTTTCCAGGTTACATCAGATTCGGGAAGACTCTTTACTGGACATGTGTCCCCCGATCTGGCTTTCAGGGGTGGATTGGACCCTCTCGAGTGGTCGACGAGGGCGAAATTAGACGCTCTCGAAGACGCTCTTGCTCGTTTACTTTACTCTTCCTCGCACAAGTGGTATGGTCACGACATTGTCTCTATCGACTACACTTGCGGTGACTTCCGTACTCGGATCGAAATTCACGTACACGTTCTACCCGTGGACGATCATCTGACAATTGAGGCTGCCACATCCGGCCCACTCTATGCAGCACTGGATGTTCCCTTGCTCGTACACCATTATCGCATCGTGGACCCCGATGAGCTCGCGGGATCTTCTCAAGACTGCGTTCCGCTCATTTTGACGCTCATGACACAGACGGGTCACCTTCATGTCGAAGAACTTTTTGGCGCCGCGCTCGAGAAAGGGAATGTATTCCTTCCGGGTTATGATGTTAATCGTGTCCTTGCTTTCCGTGCCTGTGCTTCGAAACTTAATCTGCTGCTGCAAAGTATTCAATATACGAGGATGCGCAAACAGAAAGCCAACACGGCGATTGCTGACACCTTGTCAATTCACGTGCGTCGCGCGCACGAAGCAGAAGAAGCGCACGTTTCGGCGCACACGCAAATCGAGCTGGAACGACAGCCCGGCGATGATCTTCCCGCGCTGGTGCGCAAGACCAACGCTGATCAAGATGATGATCGTGTCGACGCGCCAGTTCCTTTACACCTGAACAAGCAAGTGCGTCTCTCGGACCTCATTTCACTTGAAGGCGGCGATTTCTCTAATGCCTCGCCAGGGTCGAGTGCGCTCCTGACAATTACAACTCAGTATGGCTCGATCCGCAGTGAAACTCTGCTCGATGAGCTAGAGACCGCGCATGTAGTCTTTCGCGCCGATCAAAGACTGGTAATTCAGGTGGAAAGCGATTCAATCAACCTGCAAAACGTACTTTCCCTCGTGTGGTATGCGTCGCTGCCTCCCGCTGATGCACTTCGATGGCATGCGCAGCTTCTTTCCACTGACCAAAAGAACGACGTCATCTCCGTGGATCTTGTGGCAACGAGCTACGCTCACGATCTCGAGAAAACGAGCGAACTTTTACCTCACGTGGATGTTCCCCTTCTCATCTCGATTCCCGAGGAGCTCATCCTCCCCGAGATTGAGCTCTTTCAGAACATCACCTCACACGCGCTCAGGCTCCGAGACGCGCGACCTATTTGGCTCTCGGACCAAGCCGATGAAGACACTCAGGACGTGGTCATCGCTGATGCAGAACTTGTGATGTTGGAAATATCGATCGCTCCTGTTGGCCAACTCGAGCTTGTTCGAGATGCTTGCCTTTTTGTGCATTGTCAAGTAGAAGAGGAAGGTCAGAAGGTACACATTTCTGGGCGACTACGCCATGTTTTGAACGCAGTTGGGCACGACCGCGACGCTTTGCGAGCTCGCGCGCCAGTACAAAGAAGCGGCAACGAAGTCGTCACAGTCGAGGCTACCTTGTCTCGCCAAGGATTTTCAACGCAGCGTCGATCCAGTCTCCAGATTCTACTTTCCGAAAGCTCGGCATCATGTATTCTCAGGGACATCATGCTCGAGGCGCACGCGCCGCTTACTCGTGCTCAGGTGGTCGGGCCCGTGCCCTTGGATTTCTTCCTTCGCGACCGGGTTGCGGGTCGGGCTTCTACTGCAGCTATCTCATTGACGGTACAAATTGTGGCAGGCTCTGGTGTGCTCGAGCCGCCTTCGCGCAATGATCCAAGTATTGACGTACAGCGTCTTGCAACGGACTGGTTCATCGTACGCGGGCTCGTTGAAGACGTTGACCGCGTGCTACAGGAAACGCAAGTTTTGTCGAACCGGCCTCATGAATTTGGCGCTGATCGTGCATTCGCCTTTGCTGAGGTCTATGTCAGTGTTGTTGCCAAAGCATGCGGAACGACAAAGTTGGAAGCGCGCAAGGTCTTTGTCTTTCCCGAGGAGAAAAATAAGGTTACTAGCGTCTTTGAAGCGCACATCTTCAGTTCGCAAGGCAAAGAACACTTAGAGGCCAAGGCGTCGATGATGATGACCGACATGGTTGACGTGCGGGTAGCCTCCGGCGCCACAGATACAGAAGATCTTGAACTCGTGATTTCTTGCGGGAGCGGTCGCTTTTCGATTGAAGGTCTTTGCAGCGCGGCTGTGAACATTCAAGGCCTTAGAAGCAACCGTATACTTCTCTCCCTTCCGGCTGGACACCCTATTCAATTGGCTCACTGCGTTTCGAAGATAAAATACACCGCAGGCACCGACTCAGACACAATTTCAGCTTATGTCAATGGCAAAGACGAGTCACTATTTGCTATCTCCGTGGAGATCGTCACTGTGGAACCAGTGTGGGCATTTTCAGCCCTTGGTGTCGAGAACAACGCGGCTGCTCTGACATCAGCCTCGTTGTCCTCAGGATTGATCGATCTCTCTGCGGCATTTGGTCATTTCGCACTTACCCGAGATCGCGGTGAACCAACGTCAGCGCTCATGTCCGTAACTTTTGCTGCAGCGCGGGACAGTGCTCGACTACTTTGGAAGAATCAGAGCGAGATCCACGGTGTGATGGCGACTGAAACGATGGACGGAGGAGTCCTCATTCAAGGTTCACAGCCTCAAGTGATCCAAGCTCTTGCAACCCATGCGCCGCTGTTCTATGAGCCGCCCCAATCGTCATGGTGTGGTCGAGACCACATTCGCATTCATGTAAATGGGGTTTCTGTTCGGGCACTCAAGCTCGAGATCCTTTGCGAAGGGCCGGAAAGTACACCTACGTGGTCAGACCAGGTCTCGTTGGCGATTCAGGGCTTTGAAGATCGCAAATTGGACTTTGGCGTTGCTTCCGGACTTCAAGTTGTTGATACGGCCTCGCAGCTACATGGATGCAACAATGAAGCGTGGCTCGTTCATGTTCAATTGAGCACGATAAATGGACTTTCGACTCAATTCACCATGCCCAAGAGCGTTCCGGGGGTTCGTGCGGAGCTCGGTGAAAGCGCTGACTTTGTCGGCTGCGCTTCGGATGTAAATGCTGCTCTCCGTGCTCTGGTCATTGCGCCGGAAGCCGACACGTTCGGTAATGCATCGCTGCAGTGCTCTGTCTCACGACTTGCGAGTACCGATGAGGATCGTGTGGAGTTGCGCATAGAATTCGAAGCGGTTCACGATGGTCCGCGAATTCGGCATATTCCCGCGAACCACACTCTGCAGGTAATGGAAGGCGAGACCCTGGTTCTTGGAGGTTTTTACATTCATGATGCAGATGTAACATCATCCTCGCAAGATGCTTACGAGGTAACGCTTCGCGTTCCGACGGGTACAATTTATGCGGGAAGCCCTGCAGAAGAGCGAAATATTCGAATCACTCGCTCTGACAGCGGCGACGTAATCTTGCGAGGTCTTCTCTCCGAGCTTAATCTGGAGCTCAAGAGAGTCCTCTACACCGCGCCAAGCCGTTTCACCGGGACGCTCAATCTAGAGGCAAGTGTTCAGGACAAACATGAGCATCGTTCTGTGTCCACGATTTCGGTGACAGTGGCGGGAGTCGGTACAGGCATTTCTCTCCGCCGACTGCAGGCTGATGTTCTGACTTTCGCGCCGACCCTGGTGCCAAGCTCGAGCGTCAGTCTCGCTGGCGTTGTGGCCCTCGAGGACGATCTGCGAGCTCCGGAGTTTGCGCAGCTCACCGTCACCGCCGATCCCGCAGGCGCGCAACCAGAAGTTCAACAGATTGTCGTTCGAAGACCCGTGTTCTCCGATGTCCATCTCGTTCGCTTGGCAGCGACCCAAAATGAAGCCGCCGCTCCCGCGACTTTTAAGCTCTCCTACGATGGCGAGACAACAGGGGACATTGATCGCGCAGCCCTTGATTCAGCTTCAAAAGAACTTGGATCGAGCCTTGGGGCATCACTGGAGTCTATGCTGGCCGCGCTCGGCACGGTGGGCCAGGTCGAGGTGTCGAGAACGAAGCTCGGAGCCTATGGATTAGAGTGGGCCGTTACCTTCTTCCGAACTTCGCCTGGGCCTGCGCTTGTTTTGGAGAGCGAAATCGATCCATCGGACGCGATCGATGTGACCATCTCAAGGACTGGAGGTGTCGATGAATTGGAGCTCGAAGGCGACTTTACTCTGCAGCTGGGCTCAAGGGTCTCGACTTCACTTTCGTTCGACACGCCCGCTGTCTTCATCCAGCGCGCCTTGGAAGCACTGCCAACTGTCCATCTCGTGCATGTTGACGAGCAAGCGCTCCTTGCCAGTGAGGACGCAGAAGTTTTCAACGCATGGACCGTAACTTTTGTTCGTCCTGCTGGGGATATTCCCTTGCTCAAAGCGCTCGTGCTTAACAGCACGGTGCCTGAGGTCCGTGTAGAAATCTCGGAAATTACCAAAGGTCAAGGCGTTGCCGCGGTGCAGAGAGTGATTACAAGCGCGCGCCATCAGAACATGGTTCTTGCTTTGCGTAGCACCGCGGTCATGGGCCCTGTGGAAGGTAGCTTTAGACTCGCGCTCGACCTCCGTAGTCTCGGGGGCAGTCGCGTTGTGTCTAATGTGGTGGATCACGCAGCGGTGGCTACGATCGCGGAGGAGCGCGTGCACAGCGCGCGTGGGTCTCGCCCTGGCGACAGCATTGAGTCCGTTGTGAACGCAATGCTTCAGACGGCCTCGCAAGGACTGGAAGCTCACTTCGAATCCTTTGATTCTACCGCTATGTACGTTTCCGTGAGTCGAAGCGACCAGATTTGCGAGCACGATTGCAACGTATTTTCCGAAGAGTATCCGGCCGGTCCCCTGTGCACTTTCGACTCTGCCTGTGACGTTTGTGTGGGACTCTGTTCAGAGGCTCAAGACAAACGATGCTTTCAAGATTCGCACTGTCTCGGATCGTGTCTGCTTCCTGCAACTGGAAAAACCGGGGAATGCTTGTCCTCTGGTAATCCATGCGCAACAAATGATGACTGCTTGTCTTCGGGCGTGTGTGACGCATCGAATTGCGTAGCAAACGCGGACGGTGCCTTTACATGGTTTATCGAGTTCCACAATGCTCCGAGCGCCCTCCCACTGCTTGAGATTGAGGAACACCATCTCGTCGCTGTGGACACCCCTGATCTATACATTGGACTTTTGCAGGCTCGAAAGGCGTCCCCAGTCCCAGAAGTGGCAGCAAACCAAGTGAGCGGTAGTCTCGCACTCGATGGCATCACCTTTACGCACGCGGCTGACACTGACATCACTCTTCCTCAGATATTGTCTTTCGCATCGGGCCCGGACCTTGAAGCTGGCCTCGTTCTTTATCTCATTGATCTTGGCCGTGCTGCAAGTGGTCTTCCGTTCCCCGTTGGCGTGAACGGATCCTTGCTCGAGGGCCAAGGCGTGCACGTGGATTCGGCGCTCAAGTTCCCGACGTCGCGTGTGAAGAGCGAGCCCGAATTGCAGTTAGACGTTGAAACAACGGGTGTAAGCTGGGTCGAGCACATGGCCCGGAACAAGATTCGGTTTCAGGGCACTGTGCCAGAGCTCAATGACGTCTTGCAGCAGTCCGTGAAAGGCCTTCGTCTTAGCGGGCATCGCGGCTGGTACGGGCGTGCACTCATCAACTTTGAAGCCACAGCTCTGACGTCAGATGACGAAGTGGGTTTGCATGAGAGTGTCTTCGTCGACGTGGCGCCCAGAACCCCTGAAGTGCGACTGCAACTTGCGTCGTCAGTTCGTTCCCTGCGCGAAGACCTGGACGTCTTTGTCTTTGGATCAAAACCTGGGCAAATTGAGGCGATCGTTTTTGGCGATGAGGACATCCCGCTTCGGTTGTCGGTGCAAGTCTCGGCAGGCTTTGTTTGGATTCTTCCGGAATATCGACTTCTCCACAGAAGTATTGCAGAGGCAAATGAGCGTCCTGCTTGGTCTCAACTAGAATCTTCGCTCGTCTTCAAGGGCACCCTTACAGAAGTGCGCAGCGCTCTGGCCCATCTCCAGTACCGTAGCGCTACCTTGGGAGTCGCTGAGCTGAAGCTGGATATTTCGGCCGATCTCACGCAAGGTCTCGGACACAACTCGTCCTTGGCAGAGGTCCCAGCTATTTCAAGGACAGTCTTTCTGAACGTTCGGCCTCTCGATCAACCCTTGCTCTTTGTCAATGGCACTCTGCATCGCGATATAAGCGTCTCCGAGTCAGAAAGTGTCAGCTTGCTTTCTGAGGTCCGGCTCGTCTCCGAAGAACCTTTCCGCGAGATGGTGGAGGCCACGCTCGAAGTGCAGAGAGGTAAATTGACTCTGGCGTTACGCGACGAATGGGATGGTCAGGACGAAGTTGCTGTCAGTGAGGACGGCAAAATGCTGCGCGTACGCTCCACTCGCGAGGGTCTCAATCAACAGATTTTCCCGTACGTCTTGTATCGTGCGGCACGCACGCATTACACGGGCGAAGATATGGGTATCCTGACGGTGACGAGCGCTGCGACGCAACGTCTGGCGAGCCTGACAGTACAAATCAGCATCACCGAAACAGACGACCCACTACAAATCGTCTCTCAAAGCCCAACGGAGCCGCTCCGCATCCTCGAAGATCAGCCGCTCCCGCTCGAGGGGATTTTCCATGTCACCGATGTTGATCGGGTCCCGCTAGGTGAGCTTCGTGACGAGAACATTACGTTGGAGTTGCGGACACTCGCCCGACACGTCGACATGCAGCAGGCCATTCGCACGACTGCAGACGGAGGCGTGCTCATCGGGCACTTTAAGGTTTCGATTGACTTGACTCCGTGGGGTGGCACAGTTGCAGAGTCAGAGCGCATTGCCGCGAACGCAGTGCCATCGATTACGAGCGAGCGTACAACGCACGCTACAGGCACGGGTCGAGGCGAGTCGGTCGAGGCGAAAATCAACGCATTGCTCGCTCAAGCTCAGAACGGATCAATTCTTACTGAGCCAATCACAGTCTCCGTTTCTCAGACGGATGAAGTATGCTCCTACGAATGCAAAACCGTTCTTGCTGCGTACGATTCAAGCTCCTTGCTCTGCTCAAAAAGTGCACATTGCGATCTTTGCGTTGGCCACTGCCAGGGTGGCACCGTTCACCGCTGCTCTTCGGACGCGGACTGTGATGGAGGCACTGGATCATGTTTGTTCAGAAGAGGCGAGTGCCTCTCTGATGGCACTCCATGCTCATCGCACGTTTCTTGTCAAGAATCAGGGGAATGCATCGCTTCGGGGTGCGCGGCCAACACCGTTGGCGGGAACATTTGGACGATCACCTTTTCAAAGGCACCATGGGACTTGCCCATGCTCTTCATTTCCGAGGAGAATTTTTTTGGCGCAACGAATGCTCGCGTCGCATGCGATGTCATCATCAATCGGACTCCCGCGCGGCCTGTGCAGGAATCCAATCGGTTGGGAGGCTCATTCCGCATTAACGACAAAGTACTGTCGTACAACGCAAGCGCAAAAGAGGTACAAAGTGTCTTTGAAGAGCTCGCGGACCTTGCATTGGTACGAAATGCGACACTTCACGGGCCGCACGCCGCACCTGTGCCAGTAGGTGGGTCCTTTGTCGAAATTGTTGAGCGGGAAGGTCCATCGTTGGAAGATGGCTACGTTTGGACTATTCGCATGACAGCTGCGGCGCAAGCTTTTGCATCAAGCCTGATTGTCGACAGTGCTCTATTAGAAGGTCTCGAACCTGAAGCTTCGCTGCATTTCGTGGGAGAGAACGTATCACGAATAACGGGAGCACACGTTCACATTGAAAGCAAGCACGGTGTCGTCGGTGTGCGCGGCACCGGGCGCCAAAACGCCGTGGAGAATTATAGCGTCCAACTCGCTGATTCCTCCTTGCTTGAAGAATATCTGGAAAGCCTGGTCTTCCTTCCTGATCAGAATTGGAACTCAGAGGCAGGTCGAGACTTTGGCTCTGTTCGAGTTGAAGTCCTGAAAGATAACGATTTGGAAGGAAGAGCACGGGTTGCAACGCAACTCGTCCATGTTGCTGCTGTGAATGATGGCCCAGTTCTACATGTCCCAGGGCAGGTGCTCGACGAGAATCATTTGACTGCAGACCAAGTGAGCGGTCGTCTGCTTTCGGTGAACGATTACTCTGTTCGCGAGGGCTCGACAGAGCGAATTGCGGGTCTCTCTATTCGTGATGTCGATGCTGGTACAAAAGCAATTCATATCGAACTATTAGCGACGAACGGAACGCTTTCATTGGCAGCAGAAGTGGCTTTGCAAGACTTTCAGCAAATGAACGCAAGCTCGATGTCCTGGACAGGTTCTGTAAGCGCTGTCAACCACGCGTTCCAGCAGCTTTTGTTTACGAGCGAGAACATGTTTGGAAACGGTGGACATGCATCTGTTCACATTATCGCGACGGATGGTGGCCATAGTGGGGATGATGGCAGAATTGGGAGCGACAGTGTCACTGTGCCGCTTCTTGTCGTCGCCAACGACGATGCCCCCGAACTCGAACTTCCTGTGAACAGGCATGCATGGTACTGCAGAGAGGACGACAGTCTTGCGCTTCCTGGTCTACTTATTCGCTACGATAACTACCCAGAGCATGAAAGTGTGCAACTCGAAGCCTACGCGAGCCACGGAGTTGTCCAGGTGCCAGTAGTTTTCGCAAACGTTTCGATGAGCTCACTTCCGGATCAGGGTCTTTTTCTCGAAGGTACCGTCGCTGCTGTCAACGGAGCTCTCGCAGAGGCAATTTACACACCGAACGCGGATTACTCATCGACACAGACGCAGCAACCAGACGAGATTACCTTTACGTTGCGGAGCGTACGCGGAGACATAGTCTATAACTCAGCCTCTGTATACGTGGAAGCTGTCAACGACGAGCCATTCTTGTCTGTTCCAGGCGCCACGGTCGAGTACGATGGCGCTGGTCGTTACGTGACGACAGCTACACCGACTCTGACAACCGCAGAGGATCATCCTCTAATGATACCAACAATGACTGTTATAGACGCTGACGGGGACTTTGAGGTGATCCATCTGACCTTTTCATGCCAATATGGCTCGCTGCGCTTGGCTCACACGGCCGCCGAGTTGAGTATTGAAGTTTCAGCCGAGTCCTCAACACTATGGGTGAGTGGCCAGCTTGGACGAGTGAACAAAGCATTGGGCGAAGCGCAAGATGCTGGCGTCGTCTACACGCCAACACGTGACTGGTCGGGAATCGATGTGGTGATCATATCTGTGCAGGATGCCGCCGGTAGCACCGATATGGTGACGTTGACAATTGTGGTCGAGGCGGTCAACGATGCTCCCGTGTGGCAGCTTCCAGATCCAGCCACCTTGCGTGTCGACGAGGACGGCGCTCTTGCGCTGTCAACAGTGCGTGTGCTCGACGTGGATGTAGATGCCGCGGATCCGTTCCTCGTTCGTATCGAGCCAGTTCACGGTATGGTATCTGTGCTTAACGAGGCAAAGTCGCGGTCAGTCGTCCTAAACTCCACGCTGTCCCTTGTAAATCAAGCACTCTCATCGCTTTTGTTCTATCCGGCATCGCATGCGCACGCGTTGGATGACGAGGCTGAAGCAGAGGCTATTCATTTCATCGCGGACGACCTTGGTAGCGTGGGTAGCGGCGGGCCGCGTACGAAGGAGAGCGTTCTACCGATCGTCAACATCATTCCGTGGACAGACCCCCCGCGAATTGAGGTTCCCGGCGCAGTCTATGCTAACGAGACAACCTGTCAAGAGAGCACGCGCAGGTCCTGGCCGCGACGTGTGGAGGATGTATCACTCTTTGACATTTGCGGGGCGATCATTGACGTAGCGCCCATCGAAGCCTTAGAAGACGGGGACGTGCGCATCACGGGTATTCGTGTGCAGGACAGCGATCTGGACGTTGCTTTGACTTCGCGCAGACTTCGTGTGGAGCTTACCGTCTCAAATGGCCGTCTCCACGTGTCACCTCGCGGCGCCGCAAATTTTGTCACGGGAAGTGATGGAAGACTCGTGGAGTTCTTTGGGTCCCCGAACGAGTGCAACCTGATTCTAGATTCAATCGTGTATCGGCCAGACCTGCATTGGTATGGCCTGGATTACCTTCGCATTGTGGCAGAAGACTCGACCGAGATGGACAGCGGTGTAATGGGTGTCGCCTCGCTTCGTGACGAGCAGATGATTCCACTTCACATTCTGCCGGTGCAGGACGTACCCCAGTTCACAGGCGAACTCACGCAAGCATACAGTGGCCCAGCCATGCTGACGACGAGCGAAGATCAACCGCTGTTCCTGGCCGGTCCCCATCGAGAGCTGAGTCTTGTGCATGCGGATGGAGACAAGGTGGAGGTCGCCTTTATCGGCATTGCACGTCATGGAACCATGTCGCTGGATCCAGATGATTTCGTGGAGGTAAAGTATCTGGAAAACCTGACGCAAGGCGTTGGCGCGGCGGCAAAAGGACAGGTCGAGGTACTCGCCTTTACAGCGAGTGTGAGTACCGTTCGGGAGGCTATCAGGCACATCATTTACGTCCCGGAGGAGAACTGGTCAGGCGTTGAAGATATTACAATGATCAGTGCAAATCTGGAAGACCTGTCGACCGACCAGGTTCGCTTGGGGGACGATTTCCTTGGAATCCTCTCTTTACGCGTTGCCGAGGCCACCGGCAGCCGGGGCATCGACGTCGAGGACGATCGGTACTCCTCGGTGGTGATTCACATTACAGTTCGTGCTACAAACGACGCGCCGAGCGTTGGTCTCCGGTCTGACGCGCACAGCGGTCATTGGGTTTGTGAAGAGGACGCACAAGTCAATCTCGACGGTATCATTGTCGACGACGTTGACGGAGACGCCGTACAAGTGACCTTGCGGGCAGAGCACGGCAAGCCTGACATTTCTGACCTGGATGTGACTTCCCGCAAGCTCTTTGTCGCAGTCGACCGCGACGACTCGAGTCTCACCCTCTACGGACCTGTTGGAGACGTTAACGTTCTCTTTGAGGAGGACCTTATTTCTTACAGCCCACCGTTGAACTGGTTTGGCCTCGACACAATCGACGTGGTCATCGAAGATCAGGATGGCGCATCCGCAAGCATGGCGGGGAGTGTCCTCGTCTCTGCAGTGAACGATGCCCCAGAAATTCGTTCAATGACACGTACTGGGGCCAATAGTGTCTTTACAGTGGCGGAGGGCGGTCGTCTTCACCTGTCCGGCCCGTCACGGCTCTTGAACGCTGACGCAGAGAGCGAAATCGTCGAGGAGCGTTTGGAACAACCCGTCGCAGGCATTTGGCGTTCACTCGTGGTTCGCCCGGGTCGCGTAACAGACGATGAGCCTTCCTGGCGGTACAGTCTTGCAAGCAATGCAAGCGAGCCTGAGTCTCTGACGGCTCTGGACGCCGATACATTCATCTTTAGCGCAGAGGATGGCACTCATGGAAGAGAACTGTGGCGCTCGGATGGACGCGCAGATGCAGATTTTGCCTCCACAATGCTGATCAAAGACATTCGGCCCGGCGCGCAAAGCGCAAACATTGACAATCTTCATCTGCACGATGATGGTCTCGTCTACTTTGCTGCTGACGGCAAAGACTGGACATGGATGCTGGAGACGGACACCTGCGGTGGTTTTTTCGAAGCGGTGCCAGGCATTTGGCTTGCTGTCTCGAAGGAAACCACCTTTGATCGTTTTGGGAGCTACGATTGCCCTTCTGGCTATCACTGGGCATCAACGGCAGAATTAGCAGCTGTCGTCGGTCCGGCGACCGCGCGTGCAGAGGCGCGCAGCGGTCAGATGCACAGCTACTACGCATCTCTCTGCGGTTGGAGTTTTGACCAATGGGAAGGCGCCACGCGTCATCGATTCATGCTCGCGGATTCGTACGAGACATCTGTCTTCCTCGACGCGAGACAGGAGGCCGGATCCCCTGGCCAGCTTGCGCCGGAGGTTCTTGCGGGCGGTGTGCTCGATGAAACCGTTTTCGCGGGGACAATTTGCATGGCCGATGCAGCTGACGGCACACCATGCTCACGATCGTTAGGATGCTTCAAGGACGCAGGCCGCGAGCTTTGGGCGACAGACGGAACCGCAGAAGGAACGAAACGGGTGGTCGACGTCCTTCCTGGCGGTGACGGCTCGCATCCAAGCGATCTCGTCTCTTTTGACGGAGACATCTTCTTTGCGGCCTGGACGGAGCTCTATGGTCGGGAGTTGTGGCGTTCTGACGGCACGCCACAAGGTACGCGCATGGTCCAGGACCTGTGGGCAGGAACCGGGTCTTCGGACCCTCAACTTCTAACCGTTGTCGGATCGACGTTATTTTTCACGGCCGAGGATGAATGGCACGGCATAGAGCTCTGGGTCTCGGATGGAGACCCAGCTTTTACTGGAGCTCGACCGTCTGTGGTGAGAACGGGGAGCGCGGGCACGGGAACGTATATGGTGCTGGACATACGCACAGGTGATCAGGTCGGGAGCGAGCCTACAGACCTCATTCATCTCGTGGACAACTTTGTCGCCTTTGCAGCTGGCGATGGAGTTCATGGACGCCAGATCTGGGTGTCTGATGGTTCGGAACTTGGTACAGGGTACATTACGGACATTCGCAGCGATCGCAGCGAGCTCGGTTGCGACCCACAGGATCTTGTCGTCTACAACCAGCAATTGTACTTTACGGCTGTCGATGGCGCGCACGGTCGCGAGCTTTGGCGCGTGGGAGGGACTGACGAATCTTTTACAGCCACAAGACCGGATGGAACGACTTTTGCCGTGGGCTCTGGATCTTCTCCTCTTGGCGCCACCATGGTTGCAGATCTTTTGCCTGGCAGCCAAGGCTCGATGCCCACGCACTTGCACGTCTTTTCGCCTTCGGGAGCCCTCGATCCTGCGTTGCGGGGCGTGGACTTGCTCGTTTTCAACGCAATGGACGCGCTCTGGGTGCTCAATAGCGCCTCATCGAGCGCTGTACCACAGCGCGCCTTTGAAACGACTGCAGCGGACTTGCGCTTCACAGACACTGGCTTTGTGAATCTGCGAGGAGCATTGTTCTTTGGTGCGCGACCGCCGTACGATACTCTTTATCAGCGCACAGGGGCCCGCCAAGTGTCCCGGAAGCAACCATTCTTCCTCGTCGACGTCGACGCCGGCAGCGACGAGCTCTTCTCCTTGAAAATCGAAACGGAGCTTGGCAGGATCGTCTTTCAGGACGGGACAGAGGCCGCCGCGGGCGTTTCCGGGACGCTTGAGGAGCTGAACGTACTCTTACAAAGCGTTTACTTTGAGGCAATCGATGGCACGAACGGGGCGGGCTTCATCATTGCAACGCTGGTGGATTCTAGCGGGGCATCTACCGTCGAAAGCTTTGACGTGCTCGTCACGCCTGTCAACAGCGTCCCTGTTTTGACACTCTCGCGCACAAGCGTGCGCGTGTCCCGTAGCGGGCCAAAGGTGGTTCCCTTGCACATCGACGTGACTGTAAGTGACGAGATCGAGGTTCCAACCGCAATTCTCGAAGTTGCTATCGCGAGCGACATTGGCAAGCTTCGAATTGAACCACTCGACAACGTTGCCATTGTTTCCAAGGGTGAGCGCGACTATGTCCTTGAAGCTGAAAAAGATGCGCTAAGCTCGGTGCTCAGCACGCTGCGGCTTGAGCTCGATGCCTCCATCGAAGCTGCAAGATACGGCACAATTACGCTTATTTTGCGAGACCATGGCGATCGAGGAGAGGGTGGGCCTTTGGAAACTACTGCTCAGATTGAGATTGAAGTTGTGGATTAACGGGCGTTAAGATCGCATAGGGGACTGTAGATTGAAGGAAAGCAAAAATTAAATTTTGATTGTTACAAATGCGCGCAAAGAGGAGGCGGCGGCGATATTTTTTGCAGAGAAGCAACTCAAAAAAATTACTCTTGGCACACAAGTTGTTGGTTAGCTCGCCTGCAAGAAGGAAAACATGACAAGAGCCAAGGTAAGCTGCAAGCTTTTGGTTTCATTCATTACGAGCAAACACTATTTCAATCATGACACCGCTGCGGCGCGAAGATCATTTATATGTTGACACGTTGCTACACTCAAAAAATTCAGACGGCTGACTGGATGAGATCCTTGACAATGACACGAGTTTGTTTGTCTGGCCGTGCAGGATTCTCTACGAAGCGGAGGTTAAACTCGCGCTGCGCAAACTCATCGCTCTTGTAAAAGTGCGTCAAGTCGTGCACGCCAAGCTCACGGGCCCTGCGCTCGAACTCACTGACCTGGACCTGTGCAGAAACCTGATCAGGCGTCATAAAATGCTGCTGTGTGCGGAACATCTCCTCCAAAAGGTAGATGAGGAGCTCGTTGTGATCTTTGTTGCACGTGATGTATCGCTGGAAGGACCGACGGAGTTGACGCATGACGGAAAACTTTTGAGCGCCAATGAAACTGTCGAGCATGACCTGAATCGCGCGGTCGAGATCATCATCGCGCACATACTCGCGCAGTTGCATCCGCGCAAAGGACTCGGCGATGCGTAGAATGGACTCCATATGACGCACGGCAATGGGAATACCTCCACTGTTCATGGATTCGGCTCGAAGCTCCGCATAAAGATTCTCAATCTTGTTGACGTCAATTCGCTCGAGCTGGGGTTTGAGAGAGCGCGCGTAGAGAATGTACTTGCGCAAGAGCTCTTGATCGATGACCTCTCCGTTCGCCGCGCCTTCGCACCAGCTGGAAAAGGTATTGACATTGCGGCCCGCAAGCGGGTCGTCCTCGGTTTCGAGAGCCGCTTGATCACTGTCGCCACCAGCGCCGCCCGCATGTGGATCCTCCGCGTCGAGGCGACGCTGCTGAAGTTGGCGGGCTTCTTCCGGCGAAAGGCATCCTTCGGGATGAGACTTGACATGTGAACCGACGACAAACTTGGCAAGGCGTTCGTCGGCAAGGGGGTCGATGCGATCCTGCAACACGCAGAGAATGTCAAAGCGCTGAATGATTGGATCCGTAAGAGCCACCTGCTCGCTAAAGCTCTTTTGCGGGTCATAGCGGCCTCCGATCGGGTTTGCGGCAGCAACAACCGAGCAGCGCGCCTGAAGCGTTGTGACGATGCCAGCCTTGGAAATGGAGATGCTTTGCTGTTCCATGGCCTCGTGGATCGAGGTCCGATCCTGGTCGTTCATCTTGTCGAACTCATCGATGAGACAAACACCGCGGTCCGCAAGGACGAGGGCGCCTCCTTCGAGGACCCACTCCTTGGAAATGGGATCCTTTTGCACAGCGGCAGTCAGACCTACGGCAGAGGCGCCCTTGCCGGTTGTGTAAACAGCACGCGGTGCGGTTTTCTCTACGTATTTGAGACACTGCGACTTTGCCGTACCAGGATCGCCCATGAGGAGCACATTGATATCGCCACGGATACGATGCTTGTTTTTGACATTGAGCTCGCGGCCGCCGAACATTGCAAGAGCAAGGGCTGTCTTGACCTCTTTGTGGCCGTAGATGGATGGTGCGATGGAGGTAATGACGCGGTCGATGATTTGAGGGTCCCGTGACAGTCGCTGAAAGCGCGCCCTGTCCTCGTCAGTGATGAGCACCGAGCTCGCAAGGTCCTCAGTTTTACGAATGTGGTTCGCCTCCAAGACGGTAGCAAAGACCGGGAACCCCTGCTGAGCATTCAAGTATCTGTTGGAGACCTCGTGCTTGTAAATGCCGGTGACTTCAATCTCCTCGCCAGGTCTCGCAGAGTCAACGAGGTCTGCGTACAGGTTGACAGTCTTGTAGCGTGGCACTCGACCGGGAGGGACGGTTCCAGGAGACTCTTGCAGTAGAATGTGCTGGTAATTATGGTAGACGGAGGCCTCATCATCGAGCTCGAGAAGGGTCGGTTTTTCGTTCTCGCCCGGTTCGCACTCCTCGCAGGTCATGCGAGGCGGAGCGTCACCTGGCTGCAAGTGAATCGGGCCAACACGACTATGGCACGTCGGGCAGCTGTAAAAGACCTTGCTTAGCATGGGTTTCACTTGGCTCCGGCGCGTTACAATTCCCGATACGCGCACGAGCGCGTTCAAGTGAATGGTCCGCAAGTCGCGCAAGGCATCGGCCAGTGGTAAGTCGACAATACGAACGTAGACTTCCTCTTGAATTTCGCCGTAATTGGGAAATTGCTCAAAGACAACTTTGTTTGCGACATCGTTGAGGAGAGGTAGCACGCCCGCAGGATGATCTGCGAGCCAAATGGCCAGCGTCGGCTTCGACTTGCTCAGGTGCATGTATGAGACGAGAAGCGATTGAGTGTTGCGCATGCACATGTCGCTGATTCGTTCCTCATACACGGGCCGCGAGTTGTCGCTCTCGACAAAGGTGCGAAGAAAGTCCTCAAAGCGACGCTTTACTTCGTTCTGCACAGCCTCGTTTTCCACGAATTCTGTAAGCGGCACGATAAAGTTTTGCAAGTCAACAGGGGCTGTGTCGGCGGGCTCCTCGTCGGCGTCTTCGGGATTTTCCTCCCCGTCAGCGGCAGCGTACTCATACGCCTCTCGGCGCGCCCGCGCGCGACGGCGCTCGGCATCGTCCTCGTCTTCTTCAGAGTCAGAGTCATCCTGCAGCATTCCCGGCAAGCGGACCTGCCGGCCTTGTTCCTCGCGATCCCGCTCGGCCAGCTCTTGCTCTGCGCGCTTGCGCTGGGCAGCACTCATGTTCCGGTACTCGTTGCCGTCGAGCATGGTCATATCATAATTATCGAGCTCTGCGATGGCGCGGTAGTCGCGCTCAGCGGTGTCCTCGAGATCCTCGCCTTCGTCATCCTCTTCCTCGGCGGCGGCGCGAGCAGCCATGGCGTCTGGATCGCCGTCTTCTTCGTCGTCGGAGTCGTCTTGGACAGCGGCGGCTGGCCGCCTCGAGCGTGGCGCCGGAGCGTCGTCGTCTTGCGTTCCGAACATGCGCTTCACTGCAGCGCCAGCATCGATGGCCACGTTCAGGACCTCTTCGTCCAGATCGTTGGCCCTGTTGTTGCGATTTTGACGCCGCGCAGTCTGCCGCCGGTCCTCTTCATCATCGTCATCTTCATCGCTCTCTCCGCCGCTCTCGCGGTGGCGGTTCTTGACGTTTTCATTCTCATTTTCCATTTCGTTGCCGCTGTCGTCGTCGCTGCTCTCGCTGTTTTTCCTCTGCCGTCTCAGCCTTTTGCGTGGTCTACGAGCATTTGCAGATCCTGGCGCCCTCACTTCGTTCTGCGATGCGTGTCCCAGTTGCGCGCGCACATCATGTCAATTTCGTCTTTCGTCCTTCTTCTCTCCGCGCCAGCGCAGTCAGTACCTTTGTAGCTCAACCTACTGTGTCTTGGTCGCCGTCTTGTCCTTGGTCGCGGCGCGCGCCGCCCGTCTCCTCGTCGTCGCTCTCGGCGCGCCGCCGCGTTACGCCCTCGCCCTGCGCCATGTTCGCGCGCCCGAGAGGCTTGCTGCTGGTGCTGCTGGTGCTGGTGCTGCTGGTGCTGGTGCTGGTGCTGGTGCTGGTGCTGGCGCTGCTGGCGCTGCTGCTGCTGCGCGCGGTCTCCGCGGCCGTCGCCCGAGACGCGCGCGGTCTCGGCTCTGCTCTGGACTGCTCTGGTCTGCTCTGGTCGTCTGCGCGAGCGTCGAAGCAGTTTTGGTCGTTAGGTTGCCACTGATGGATTGACAGTGATTACTATGACCGGTGACGGTTAGGTTGCTAGGGCCGCCGCTGGCGAGGGCGAGGGGCTCGAGCACGTCCCAGCTGGCCTCCTCCTGCCTGAGAGCTTGCTTACTTTCATGGTGTGCGTGCGTGCACAAGGCTTGCGTGTATGGATGGACTCGATGACGGGAAGGAAATCAGAAAGATTTGGACAGGTTGTTATTCAATTTACATGTCGTAGATGAGAAGGGATCTCACGTGTCAGTCCATGAGCGGGCCCGTGACGAGGCCGGTCAACAGGTTTTCTGCGACCCGGAAGGCGTGACCATGCGACCATACCGAGGAGGTGACATCGTGGCCAAAGGCCATAGCGAGCACGCGTAATAAAGAGTCCTTGGACAAGACACTCCACGGATGGGAGTCGCGACGCGAAGCAGAAATGATACCCAAACAACGTCTGCAGGCCTGCACGGTGTTGGAAAGGAGAAGCTCGTACGCGGCAGCAATACGGGGATCAATGAGAACAGCATCTGGCCGGAGCGAGATTTGGACACGCTTGCTGCGCAAAATTGTGGCAAAAACAGCGTCGCTGCGTGCGCTGCGAAGAGCTCGATTGTCCAGGTGTGAAGCGTCAACAAGAGGGTGCAAGAGGATGAGATTGATGATCTCGAGATTGCCTCTGGCGCTCGCCAAGTATATGGCATTCTGATGCTGGGCTGACGGGTCAGCGCCTGCTCTAAGCAACATTTTGACGACCTCGGTTCTCTGAAAGCTCACGGCCAAACGCAATGGCATGTCTGCCGAAGCGTGCAACCTCACTTTGTCACCAAGGCGCGGGTGATGAAGAAGCAAACAAACGAGCCACGTCCGCCCGTTTTCGCATGCATACCGAAACATGCGGTCAAGAATATCGCCGCTGCAGTTTTCGTGGGGGTTGACTCGCTCATCGTTGAGCAAAAGGATCACAGTCTCAACGTGATTATACGCGTAAGCTTCGCACAACGCGCGGTAGTTGTGGCTCGTTGGATCTGCGCGTCCGTCGGCAAGGAGCAAGCGCACGCACTCTGCCTCGCCCCGTGCAGCGGCTTCTTCGAGGAGGTCTGATGATGGCCTCACGCGTGGATCTTGCAATAGGCCCTGGACAATTTGAGGGTGCCCACCCTTGATTGCAAGGCGAAGCGGGAGGCTGTCTTCCACCGCCGGGTCGCATGTTTCGCACCCGAGGAGTAATTTGCATATTGACCAATGTCCATTGTAGGCCGCGAGCCGAATGGCGTAATTGTTTTGCGAAGCCGGATCGACGGTGTTTAAAAGTAACGCTGAATGGGAAGTTGAGGGCCGTTGCCACGCGAGTAGCGCCTGGCAGATTGCGAGATGGCCGTACGCGGCAGCGGTACGAAAGGCATCATCGTTGAGCACCGTGGGGTCGACGTCTGGATGTTCGAGCAAAAGACACACAAGCTCGAGATTTCCTTTTTGGCAAGCGACACGAATGCAATACTGGTTTGAAGCGGTGATGTCAACGCGGCCGTCGTCGAGCAAAATGCGAACAATTTCAATGCGGCCCATGCGACAAGCCTTTCGCAGCGCTAGCGAGTGAGCATTGCGCGGGTCAAGCCAGCTCACCTGGTTGATGGAGGACAGAGAGCTATGCAGGGCCTGAAGCAGCTTGCTACGGCCTCTTGCTGCTGCTACTGCTATTGCTGCTTCACCGCTGCCACCGCCGCCGTCGCTGTCGCCACCGCCGCTGATGCCGCTACCGTCCAAAGCCAATCTCCTTGGGTCTACCTCACTTTCGGCCGGCTCCTCGGCTCTGTGCGACTTTCCTGCAGAGTCGCCTCGAGTCTTGGCAGTGACGTGCAGAGCTAGATCGAGGACATGATCTTCTCCCTCGTCTCCTACGTTGTATCTTGACGCCGCGAGCAGTGCCCGCACGGTCTCGACGTTGCCGCGCGAGCACGCCGCGACGAGCCCCTCGAAGGCACTCGGCCCCGAGAGCGACTTGCGATCACCGCAGCCCGGCCTGCGCGCCGCGAGGAGCTCCCGCGCGCGCTCGGCGTCGTCGCTCCGGCACGCTTCCGCGTAAGCCGCCTCCGCCAGCGCTGGCGCCAGCACGCTCTCGCTGGCGCCCATCGCGCGCGCGAAGCTGCAGCTGGAGCTGGCTGGCTGGCTGAAATGGCGATTTGTTTGCGAGTCCTCGTTCTACGTAGAAAGTAACTTTGCCCATCACATCACAGGCTGACCATAAATTGCGTTGCGATAAATTGCGTTGCGATAAATTGCGTTGCGCAAATCATCGTCCTCGAAATCTCAGCTGAGAGGTAGGTGTCCGCGACGGGTGGCAGTAATAAGATTCTGCAGCAGAAACGCAAGGCGAGGCGACGCAGGCGAGGCTACTGCGGCCGGGGAGATGGCGGAGATGCGCAGACTGTGGGCCAGACCGGTCGTGGCGGCAGAGTGGGACGAGGAGTACGAGGAAAGGTCCGCGCAATGGTGGGAACTCTTCGTTGACCTCGTGTACGTCGCGGCTGTGACCAACGTCGCAGACGGACTCAAGGACGCCCTCGAAGCAGGGCCGCGCGGACACGGGGCGACAGGCTTCGAGGCTGCTGTCGACTTTGCCTCGCAATTTACGCTCTTCTTCACAGGCTGGCTCGACTACACTGTTTTCGAGACGCGCTTCATTGACACATCGCTCACGCACTCTGTCTTGCTCTTTTTCTACCTTTTGGCCACCTCCAAAATGGTCGCCAACGCAGGATCGCTGGCATCCACGCAAGACTTTGTGAGCGCCGCAATCTTCCAGCGCATGGCTCTCATGTGCCTGTCCTTGTCAATTTACATTCTTCTTCCTCGCGGCAGGCGTCAGGCGATGGTCGACATCGTGCATCTTGTGCCGAGTGTAATTGTGCTTGGACTTTGCCTTCTTTGCGGCGCTTCGCAAACCGTCTTGCGCGTTTTCGTGGCGCTTCTGGCGCTTTTTGAGCTTAGTTTCCCACTCGAGGCCCACATCTTCAATCTACTCTCGCGCAAAGGCGTGCCCATCAACATTGACCACTTTCAGGATCGACTCGGATGTTTCGTCATGCTCGTGCTCGGAGAAAGCGTCGTTTCATCGGTCATCACGGAGCATCAGATTGAGAAAAAGCCGCCAGGCTTTGACACGGGAATGGCTCTCTCCTTGGCCATGACCTTCTCCATCGCCCTTGTATATTATGCAATCGTGCCGCCGCGCTTGCTCAACGCGCTGCGCCGTTCTGCTTACGCTGGGATTGGTCTTGTTTTTGCGCATTGGGCTTTGGGCTTGGCGCTCCTGGGTATGGGCGTCGGCGTCAAGCTCATCATGGCGGTTCTCTGCAACCCGACCGAGAGCGCGCTTGCACCGCGTGCACATTGGCTGCTCTTCGTCTCACTAGGCGTGGCCATGGGGGCCATGATGGTCATGCGCATGCTTCATTACTGGGGCCGACACCCTGCGCCCTCGGACCCTCTGCACATTCGTCGCGCAAAATATGTGTGGTGGTCCGGTCTCGCCCTCTCCATGCCTTTGCCCTGGATCGTCGCGGCTGTGACGCTTGGCCAGCACCCGGAAGGCGTCGGCGCTCTCGCGGCTTTGGGCCAAGCCGTCGCCTGCATCCTTGGCTTCGTTCTCTTTGAGACCTGCATTGTGCATTGGCTCAGGGCTCAGGGCTTTGGCATACTCAATGCAACGCCGCCACAAGAATCTTCGGGCTCTCACGCCGCAGACGCTGCGATCATGACACGCGTCCCAAGATCTCACGAGAGCACGCCGTTGCTCGACTCCTTGTCATCTGTATGATGATAATGTGAGTAGTAACGTCATAGCGCTCGTGTTCACCACGACTGACATCTGTATCTACAGCTGCATCTGCACCTGCAGCTGCTGCCGCCACAACACTTCCGAGCGGAGCGTCGTAGCGTTGTCAGTACGATCTTATCGTCGTTTCTGACGCGATGAGTTCTTGCTCCTCATCGGCAACCGCACACCACCGTCAGCGACGAGCACCACAGGATGCAGTCTTCTCCATTCCGCAGCCACCGGCCACTGCAACAATCCATCCAACCAACCAATCAACCAACTGCAACCAACCAGGCAAAGAATCACGCAACCAACCACTGCAGCCAGGAAGCGTCGCGAGCTTCAAAAGTCCAGCTTCAAGCTTCCAGCACCGGGCACACTCGTCTCGTCAAGGTCTCGCAAGAGCTTCTCGACACGGTCTGTCTGCGCCGAGATTGACGATGAGAGCGCGGCCTTCATCACCGATCCGGGCGTACGCCATACATCTGTCTGCTCTGCATGTGCAAGTGCAAGATCAAATGCAGTGGCAGCAGCAGCAGCAGCGTGTAATTGCTTGCCTCGCACTCGTCTCGCAGTTGCCGTCAGCGTCGTGAGCTGCCCGCCTCCACGGAGAGCCTCAGTTCGTGTGGCCGCGCGAGCGGCCCTTGCTCGCCTTATTACTTTGCTATCCATACCTTGCTCGACCGCCCGCGCCCGCCCGCCCGCCGCTCGCGGCTCCGCTCGGCCTCACCGGGCTGGCAGACGGACGCGAGCCCGCTCGCCGAGCCGCGCGCTCTCCAGCCAAACGCAAATCGGCGGGCGCACCGCAGCGGTGGCACCGAGCTGGCGGAGGGTCTGGCACGTGCGCACGGAATCGTCCCAGCCGCCCTCGCGAGGGAGCTAGCTACAAGCAGGGGAGGGGCGTAAAGAGGCGGAGAGCATGGTGGACGTGTGGCGCGTCTGGAGCAAGCCCCGTATTGCGGCGGAGTGGGGCGAGGAGTATGAGGGCCGTGCGGAGGAGTGGTGGGAGACCTTTTTGGACCTCGTCTTTGTGAGCGCCTTCACGAACGGGGCCGATGGGTTCAAGAAAAGCCTTCAGAAAGACTCGAGTTATGACCTCGCACAGAGCGTGGTTGACTTTGGAACGCAGTTCACGCTGTTCTACACTGCATGGCTGCAGTACACCTTGTTCACGGCGAGATTCATTGATACCTCGCTCGTGCACTCGGTGCTTATGTTCACGCACCTGATTGGAACCTCTGGGATGGTGGTCAACACAGGTTCGAGCGACTTGCGCTGGGGCTTTGCAATTGGTTCCATCATCCAACGCACGAGTCTCGTATGCATGCTGGTCATCGTGTACTGGTTGGTGCCGCGGGCGCGTCGGCAGGCGCAAGTTGACATCGTGCAGACTTTGCCCTCGGTCATTCTCCTCGTCTGCGGCATTGCCGTGGGAGCATCGGATGGACTTTTGCAAGGCCTTTTGGCTGGCACCGCAGGATATGAGCTCCTTTTTCCGTACATACAGACATGGGCGCACTTTTTGGCCGACAAGGGTCTCCCGGTGAACATTGATCATCTGCAGAACCGCCTCGCAAGCCTCATCATGCTTGTGCTCGGCGAAAGTGTCCTTTCGGCAGTGACCTCGCACCACAACGTTGAGGACAAGAGTACGCTATATTATGCGGCCATGACGCTATCAATTGCGGTGAATTTTGGAAATGCTCTCGTATACTTTGCGATTGTCCCACCGCGCAAGTTTAACGCGCTGCGCAGGTCCCCCTTTGCTGGCGTGGGATATATGACGACCCATTGGGCCCTCGGTCTGGCGTTCTTGACGCTCAGCGTGGCCGTAAAGCTCTCTACAGACGTGATCACGGACGGAGAGCAGACTACACTTAGCTCGGGGTATTTTTTGCTGTTTATGAGCTCACTTGCTGCCTGCATGGCCGGAACTTTTGTGCTGCGTCTTTTGCATTGGTGGCGTCGCCAGCCCGCGCCGGGTGACTCGGCCGAGGTGCGTCGCGTGAAGTACATTTGGTGGGCTGGCCACGCCGCTGCCGCTGTGCTTCCGCCTGTTGTTGCTGGGCTCACGCTTTGTGTGCAGCCCGCGGGTATCAATCCCTTTGTTGCGCTCTGGCAAGCCTTGGCCTGTACCTTGGGCTATGCGGTCTTTGAGTCTTCGCTTATGCACTATCTTGAACATTTGGGTCATCATTCGACGCTACAAAATATGCCTTCCTCGGAAGAACCACTACTTTCGGCACCTCTTCCTGCTGGCGTGAGTCCTTCGCGGTACGACTCCTCGCATGAAGCACAAACTGCAGGCTAATCGCCTCAGGCTGGCAACCTGGAGGAGAATAAGATAAAATTCATAATGTAGAAAATACTAGCACAAGATTAATGAGCTGCATGCTGTTCTCTCGATTCCAAAGCTCCACTCCTCGAATTATAAGCATCGTGCAGTAGGCTATACGCTGGAGCTCAGATTCACTGACAAGCACATATTTCAGTTCATTTTTATTTCCTTTTTCTTGGAAGGAGATCATTTCGCAATATCGCCGCATTCGTTCTCTTGTAAAAATTTTGGCAGTACATTCCTACGTTAGCGAGCGAGGTTTATCAATTTCTCAGCTCTCGATAGCTGTATGTATACGTCCCATGAAGTGGAAGGACATAGGCCACGGCAACAACCGTCACAATGTCTCGGAACTTGAAATTAGACAAAAAAACAGGCCTAAACTGATTCGCTTTATAGACCCTTTATTCAACGGTCTTCGTCTTTTTTCACCTCGACGACACGACACGGCACGGCGCGGCGTGGCTCTCGACGGTCTGCGCAGTCCCTTCTTCACCTGCGCTTGCTTGAGCCAGGGAAGCAACTGAAGAAAAAGACGAGAACGAAAGCTCTAATCGAAGAGCGCAGCGCCAAAGCCACTTGGTCGACGGACCTTGAACGCCCAAGGCAACGCCTGAGCTAACCCTGTCCGAAGGGTCTCTCGCAAGGATGGCGAAAAAGGCAAAGCTCGACAAGGCCAAGAACGACGAGGTCAAAGAAGCTGACAGCAAGCCCGTTGCAGATGCGCCGCCTGTCGAGCGGGGAGATCTCAAACTCAGCTTTCCAAGCTTTCGTGTGAGTCCAGAAAACGACGAGCAAGGACTTTGGTTTAGGTGGAGACTCGCAGCCATCGAGTCCGAGGGAGAACTCGCTCCAAATGCCATTGTCTCCGCTGGTTGCACAGAGGTGGTCGAGTGTACCAGTGGCGATCTTGGATTTGATGCTGCTGTTCGCGGCGTACCTTTGAGCGCCGACTTTGTCAATTCTGCCTTGACTGCAGCACGCAGCGGTTCAAACGAAGCATACGAGATTGTCGTCGAAGCCTACCGTGGGGAATATGGCAATGCTGAAGAGGATGAACTTGTGGGCAAATCATCCATTGGTCTCATTCCACTCATGAGTAACGTCCAAGAGCCTCTACAAGTTGATCTTCGTCTGTGCGAATCTGCCGAGTCTGATGCGGATGAGTCCAAGGACAGCACTATGCTGAACAGCCTGGTCTTGAGCATCCGCATCGAAGCTCTTGGTAAACTCTACGACTACTGGACAAACGGAGCCGTGCTTGCGTGTGATAAGGTCTCTTTACGCGATCTTCCAGAGGAGTGGTCTGCCCGATTCCGGGAGGGAGAGACGACCGGGGTCGCCCTCAAGCTCGGAAACTCTGCACTTCTCTGCAATGGAAAGCTCGTGCTCGAAGCGTCAACTAGCGTCGAAGACGTTGTCGATGCGGCAGAAACAGCCGAGTCACCCGAGGCGAGTACCGAGGCTCCATCCGAGCCGGCTGTCTGGCAGGTTCGACTCACAGCAGAAGAGGAGGAGGGGCAAGGGCTGGGGCAGCAGCAATATGTATTTCTATCGCCGCTTGACGTTCAAGAGCTTCGCGAAGCGGGGCGCGCAATGCTTTCGGTTGTCGTTGACGCCCCACCTGCCGAGGACGCGCGTCTGGAGCTCGTTGCCGCAGGCCTGGCGTCCTCAGCACCATTTTTGCAACCTGGAGAGGCAAGGGCCATCATGACCGCAGACCTCGACATCAAAAATGTTCCTGTTCTGAGCGAGGAAGAGACAACCGATGAGGGGGAGCGCAAACAAGTCGAAGAAGAAAGTGTCGGCGCCAAGTGCAGTCTGACCGTACAGATGACGTTGGCAAGGGCTCTTGTGCCAGCACCCCCCGTCCCAAAGCCCCGACTTGCAAATGTCCGCGATCTTGTCGAGGGGAGACCCGCGCGACGTATGCGTCGGCCAAGCGCCCTGGAGATGCTCGACGAGGCCGCAGCGGAGATTGTCGATCGCGTGACGTCCGTCTACGGCGAAACCAAGAGCGAAGAAGAACGCGAGCGAGCGCATCTGCTGCATAACCTCAACGTCAACGGGCATTACCAACGCATGCGTCTGGCACTCAAGGAAGCCTTGAGCAAATTCGTTACATCGGAGCGCCTGGGCGAATTTGCAGGCTTGGATGGGGATGTTCTCTACTGTGCTGTGTTTGAGCGTGCTTTGGCGCTTCTAAATCAGACATTCAACGACAAGGTTGAGGCTGCGAAGCGAGGCCAAACATCCCTCAAAGCAAAGCCAACACCCGCGCGGCGTCTCGCGGAACTGCAGGAGCGACTTACGAATTTGCTGGCCCGAGCGTACGATCTCGAGTCTGCCGGCCTCTTGGCCGAGGCCGAGGAAGTCTTTCAAGAGCGTGTAGGCGATGCAGAGAAAACGGCTTTAATGGACGGGGAGCAGGATCTCCCCGTGGATCCCATCGTATGGTTCGAGTATGCAGATTTCTGCCTTCGCAATGGCGAAGAGCGCCGCGCCGTTGCCGCAGAGTGTCTTCGAAGCGCTCTCGCCATTGACGACGGACACGTCTCGAGCTTGGTGGCCTACGGCGCTGTGCTCATGGACAGTGGAAGCGATGCGCAGGCTGAAACATTTCTCGTGCGCGCCGTGGAGGCGGGACTGCCTACAGGTGCTTCTGTGCGTGCAATGCGCGACATCGTGACGGCCCACGGTCTCTTGCAGCTCATGACGGAGCGACGAGCCGACTCGCAGCCGCCTCCTTCTTTTGTTGCAGCGAGTCTTGGCTGGCCTGCGGAGACCGACAATGACGACGACGTAAAATCACGGGCTGCGCTGTGCCTTCAAGCGTGCGCTTCCTGTCTGAGCTGGCGTCTCGAGCGAGTTTCTGCACGTCTTTTGGGCGCATTCAAGGAAGGGCTCGCTGCGATGCAAACAACTTTAACGCCTTTGGAAGAAACGGAAACGCTGTTCGCCGATCGACTTTTGGAGGGCTGGCTGCGGGGAGACGTGCAAGAAATCGAGAGCGCAATTGAGGTGCACGACGTGCCAGCTTCTGGGTTTCTGCTTCTAGGGCGGCTTCTAAAAGGCGCCGAAGAAGACACAGAAGGCTCCTCGACGTCTGCAGACGTAAAGCAAGCCTCGACGTTGCGTAAGTTGGCGCTCGAGCAAGCGTTCACCAGGCTACAGGATGCGTTTGATCCGGAGAATGAATCCGAAGAGGCCGAGGAGTTGACAGACATGTGGAGAATTGACCTGGACGAAGCAATTGTGCGAGAGTCCGTCTTGCAGCTCGGCAAAATGTATCTGGCTGAGCGAGCCGCAGGGGCGGCGAAGCGGGTTTTCCTTTTCGCGTGCGCTCGCTGGCCGTCGCCAGACTCGTGGGCTGGGGCTGGCGAGGCATGCATCATGGGTCGAGCTTTCACAGACGCCATTGACGTGCTCTCGGAAGCGAACTTGATGGATCGTGCTGCGCCTCGCATCTGGGCGCTCCTTTCCCTTTCATGTCTGCATGCGGGTATGAAAGAGCTTGCACAGAGAGCATTTGTCCATGCTGCAGGGCTTTCCGACATGGATCTTTGGGCTGATCTCGGCAAGCAATTTTTTGAGAACGGTGACCTCGAGCGGGCAGCGACAGCCTTTCGTGCTCGTGCGGACCTCGGAGCCCCGCAAATTCCCGAATTTGCTCGCGTGCTTCTCTTGCAAAACAAGTTTGAGGAGGCGTCGACCCTCGTTGACGCTCTTGCAACCAACGAAGATGTAGACGATGTCGAGATCGTTTCCTTGAGAGAACTCATGGCAAAGCTTGTTGTGCAAGGGACCGTCTAAAATGAGAATAGGTGCAAAATAAAATTTTGAAAAACACCTCAGGCTGGCATCTTGTGTATAAACTTGATAAATTGATGCCTTTCTCCGCCTTTCTATTCCGCGGAGTATAGGCAGCAAGCAAACCGGGTAGCTCGAGTGCGCGCAAGCTCGGCTCAGACTGGTTCAAGATGTTCTCCTTTGGCGAGCAATTACGCTTCGTCCAGCGCATTCAGACTCCCTTCCCCCCTTTCCTGGACTGATCGTCGAGGCTACTACGAGTTTGCTCTGACAGGACATGCAGAACAAAAACAATGGGTGACGCAGCCGACGGCGGCGCGGCGGCAGGAGGCGGCCCCGCGCGGGGCGGCAAGCGCACCGTGACCGTCAAGGTGCTGTACTTTGCGCGGTCACGAGAAGTGAGCGGCCGGGCGCTCGAGACGTGGCGTCTCGAAGAAGGCGCGACGACCAAGGATCTCGAGGAGAAACTCGTCCACAAGTACGAAGGCTTGAAGGAGCTCACGGGCGTCTGCGCCTGGGCAGTGAACGAGGAGTACGTCGATGACTCCCAAGTCCTGGCAGACGGTGATGAGGTTGCAATCATCCCGCCCATTAGTGGCGGATGAGCATCAAGATAGCGTGCTGTATACCACGTATCACGGCGACATTATCATTTGAATGCATCATTCGCAGCATCGCAAAGGAAAATGTGCGCTGTTTTTGAAAAGTGTTCTGTGGCCTTGGCAATGATCTCGAACTTCTTTTTGGATAGGCCTACCCGTTCCGGTCTCCGGTTTTCTTAATTTGCCAACTTGTAGTAGAAGAGACGAAAAAGCGTTGAATACTTTAGACAAAAGGAGTCTGATGATGATTTTGTAAAGGTGAGTGACGAAATGATCAATGAATGAATCTCTGCAGAAACGCAGAGCGCCTTACATGAGTCCGGATCTGCTCGATACACTGCGGATTTGCTCAAGCAAAGCCACCGGTTTGGGCTCGAACTGGTTCTGCGAGTCTGCCTTGGGCTCGACCGAATTCTCTTCCCTTGTTTCCGGAGCAGGCTCTGGTGGGGCGCTTGGCTGCTCTTGCGGTGCCGCATATTCGCTCGTTGAGTCGTAATGCTTGGCCGTCATGTGATCACCCATACCTGGAGGCGTTGCCGGAACGCCCATTTCGACCTCGGTGTCATGCGCACCGGTGGCCGCGACCGGGCTCGCCAACGGGCTAGAAAACCCGTCATCAATGACGGGTGAGAGCTGTCCAAGTGCGGCACCCGAGGTCGGTTCCTCGGGCTCCATGTATGATAGAGGGGCCAGTCCAACAGCTCCATCGTGCGTGCGAACCTCGCACCAACCATCATCGTCGGTGACGCGGCGAACAACCGTAACAATGTCACCCTCACGCAAATTGATTTCGCCCTCTTCCTCGGCGGCAAAGTCAAAGACAACGCGCAGGCTTTGGCGCTGCGTGGGAGGTGGCTGCAGCTCTGGCACGTTGACTCCCATGGCGCTCGAGATGCTCTCTGCAGCGGCACGTGCCGCCTCGGCGGCCAGACGCTCACGCTCGGCGTACTCGATCATGCAGGCGAGCGGCGCCACGGCCGGCTGTCGCTCGGGGAGACTGGTGAGGGTGCGCGTGCACTTGCGAACGACATCCTCGAGATGATTGTGCTGGATCTGGGCCAGGGTGCGCGACATATCAGCTGTGCGCATCGTGCGCTCAAACCGGAATCTGTCCATTTCGAAGCGAAGGCCTCGCACGAGCTTTTTGACATCCCCCTGGCGTACACGAATCGTCTCCTGAAGCGTCTTGGCCTTGCCTTGCAGACGCGTCTGCTTCTTGTTCGGCGCGGGCGAGGGCGGCACCATGGGAATGTCCGAGAAGCCATCCGGGATATCGGGGCTGTCGAGGTTCTGCACGGGTGGCGCAGTGCTCACGACGAGCTGCTGGTCTGCGGACTGAATCTTGGCACGCAAATTACCGTACTCGCGCATTGAAGCACGATGCTTGTGCAAAGAGGCCTTCACTTCGGCAACAAGGTGCGACAGCTCGTCGAGGATCTGGACCTCAAAGGCCATCTTCGTCTGAAGGACGTGAAGGATTTCCACGGCCTCTTGGTCCAGCGCGTGCGCGCGACCCTCGGAAAGCGTCTGCATGGTCCCGACCACCGCAGGCATATTAATCATTTCGTTGTGAAAGCCCCAGGTGTCTGTGGGATCGGAGGCGCGTCCAAAGAGGTGGCGGAAGCTGGTCTCCTTGCGCATCCAACGCTCCCAGACCTTGGACAGCTCGCGCTGATCGCGTGCTTGACGCTGAATGATGGCCTGCATCTTGATGACATTCTCACGCAGACCTGCGTAGACTGCCTGCATGGCGGCCACCTCTTTGGCAGCCTCTTTGAGAAAGTCGTGGACATTAGGAGGCAGCGGGACGCTCTTGAGCATTTCCTCCCACTGGTCGAGTCCTTCGCACTGATCGGGGAGTCCCTGCGTCGTACTGTCAGTGAACTTGGTAATCTCCGGGGAACAAAAGGTCTCGAAAGCAGCGTCTCGGCGAAACATGGGGTTCCGCGCGACCTCGCGGAGAAAGCGCTCGAGCGCTTCGACCATTTTGTCGTCGGGGGTGCTCCCGCCCTTGGGCAGGCGCGGCACCATGGCGCCTGCAAACCTGTCGCGCAAGGCATTTTGAAAGATACGGAATTCCTTGAGCTTGCGTTTGGCATCAATGTGCCTTCCCATCGAAGAGGCTCCTTGGACGCCAGAAGTTGGCTCATCGTCGTCTCCCTTGGCTTCCTCGACCTCTCCTGTACCCGGCTCAAGCTCGTGTCGCGATGCGCCTTCGGTTTCGCCCGCGGGTCCGCCGCCGTTTTTGTACGTGCGAATGGTGTAATAGCGCTCAACTTTGATCAGGAATTTGCGCTTTTTCTCGACCTCTTTGGCGATGGTCAAGGTATCGCCAGTGTTGTGCGCCACGTACTCGAGCCAGTGCTGCAGCTCGCTCGAGGGCGCAGGACTTTCGAGGCCGCGCGCGGACTCGTCATCGTTGAGAAATTCGCCCACGGCCGTCGCGCCCTCAAACTCGTCCGAGTGGACGGGTCCCGACGTCTGCCCCCTCGGTGAAGACGGAGACGGCAGGTTGTAGTTGTTGCTGCTGCTGCCGTTCGCTGTCGGGCTCAAGCTCTCTCTGCGCAGGCTCGCCCTCGGCAGCGAGCTCCGCAAGTTGAGTCCTCGCATCCTTGCGCTGTTCCTGCTCTGCTCCTTTGCTTTTCCCTTCTTCCCGATGTTTTTTCTTTTCTGACGTCCACGGCGTGTGCGCTCTCAGCCACGCCGACCTCGAGCTGCCACCGCGACCTCCTCGCCTGCAGCGCACTGCTCGCGCAGCCAGACAAACTCACTTTGGCCCAGGCCAAGCCGGGCCGAGCCTCGTCAAGCCGACGACGGCGACCTTTTTCGCAACGCAGCCAGCCAGCCAGCCAGCTAGCTGCAGCGGGCGAGCTTCTCGGCGCCAACGCCGCGTAACGTCTCCCAGGCAAGCGAGCACGCCTTGCCCACAGCGTGTACGGTATCGCCCGCCGCCGTACGGTATCGCGCGTGCGAGGTCAAGCCGGTCGCGGCCTTCGAGTTCTCCGCGCGCTCCGTGCCGGCGCCGCGCAGGGCGAGCCGCGGCGGGGGAGGGCGCGGCGCCGCTCGAGGGCGCGATCGCGGGCGCGGCCGCGCGGGAGCTTGCGCGCGAGCGGCCTGCCGCAGCGGAGAGCGCCGGGATGGCGACGATGAAGGAGGAGGGTTTCTTCCGCGAGGACTCCCTCCGGAGAGAGAGACAGCCTGCGGCGCGGGAGAAGATGCTGCGCGCCTTGGCTCGCGCGCGCGGAACGCTGGTGCCGTGAGCAAGGCGCGGCGGCGCGCGGTGCGGCGTGGCGCGGTGCGGCGCGGCGCGGCGCGGCGCGAGACGGCCCCTACAGTCTTGCTCGTGCCTCGTCGGAGTTCTGCTGTACTGACTTTTTGGCACGAGCTAAATGCTGGTATGTCCGCATTTAGGAACTGCGAGACGGAGAACACCTGTCGCCACTGAAAGTTGGAGATCTCGATTGGACACAAGTGTTGGGTCCACAGCACAGCAGTGTGGACCAATGGAGTGTCGATGGTCTTTCCACGGAGAACTCGAAGGTTTCCAGATCTCGCCGCTGGCGTTTGCTATAGTATAGGCGGATTTTGCCCAAGCTTAGCTTGGGCCTAGATCGCGTGCGGTTCTCTGGCACCTCAAAAGGCTTCGTACTGTGGTCTGTTCGCCCGAGGGCAGCCAGTCTTTGCCTCGCCATGTAAAACCAAAATTATGTCCCGGAGACTCACGATTGCTCGCAACTCCCCTTTTTATTTTATTTCCCTTTTTTTCTATTTTCCCTAAAACAAAGTACAAAGAAGGCAGGGCCATGAGCCCACAGAAGTGGTCTACGCTACGCGATTGTGATAGGGGTCGCATTGAGCCTTTTAATTTTGGTCATAATTTCTTCCCTTTCCCCCTCCAAACCTGGAAGATGGCGAGAGCACAAGGACACCAACCACCAATCTCATGCAAGATGGACTCATGCTTCGATTCGTTTCACATTCGTCACGAGCACAACCTACACCTGGGGTGATGATTGACAACTTGAACCAAGTGATCGGCTGTCACTTCCCAGGGTCTGTGTGACTGTGAGGAAAACCAAGAGAAATTAGATACACAAGCGCATTGCCACAGTATAGTGCCACCGATCTTCTAAGAAGAGAATGCTTTGTGTACATGCCGAGCTGAGCAAGGACAAAGACAGAGGATGCGTGCTCTGCATACATGCACATCAACTTGAGTATCTGAATATTCTGTCCGAACATAGGGCTAGGGTTTGAGCACAACGCCGATCTGGCATGGGACGCGAATAGCAATCCCTCAACTACTCTCACCAAACAACAATGATCGCACACAGTGCCCCCCTCCAGATAACAGGTTATCCAGGGGTAAGCGGGGTGTGGCTTTCCCGTGAGCGACCCGGGCACCGGAGTTCGGCCTTGCTCAGCGTTCATCAGAGCACTATACGCTCAGTCTACGTCTATCCGTCGCACGCCGTGCCCGTGCTAAGCTCGGCATTGCAGGTCCGCTCGTGTCCGCCTTCTCTCGCACGCCTGCCTTGTCCATTTCGCTCGCGCGTGCTACGACCACGCGACTCTCCACCCCCGCCGGTCGTTTTCCGCAAAAAATCCATTTTTTGGGGTTGAAAAGCTTGGCGTGTGAAGCAACAACTTGTAAAGCACAATGTCAGAAGATGAGCTGACTGTGAAATCCAACGTCCGCGACGTGCCACCCGTGGACGCTGCTCTGCCCAAGTACAAGGCGGACAACAATTCTCTTGATGCACGAGTTGAAGGCATTTGCACCAAGGCCAACACGATTCCTCTCTACGTAAAGGATTGGCACACTCTGCGTCAGGACCTCGAAATCACTTTGCTACGCATCGGCGTCTCTAATGATGCGTGGAATGGAACCGAAGTTATCCTCACCCAAGCCCAGGATGAATGCATTTATAGTCTTTCGCTCCACGCCTCAAAGAGAAGTTATTGACGACAGAACGAACAGACGCAGCGGACTTTTCGCCTGGCGAGCTTTCACCTCCAAATTCTCCCAATATGAGGTGCTTGGTGCTTGAACAACGCCGCCTTTTTCGCGAGGTGGTCACGCTGATGATGCTCACCCCTTCTCCCACTCTCCCACGCGCGCCACAAAGACATCAATAACTTCTCACCTCCGGATACTCAACGCGGCGGTAGACTGTCTCGAGCGCACCGGCGCGAACTATCAAACCATTATGATGCTTCAAAACTTGTTCCCTCGTGCATGGAGGCCGTTCTTTCTGACACTCGTTCGCTCAAAGACATCTTAATGGACAAGCTATGCACGAGAGGGAATATTAGGCTCAAGAGAGGCGATTGGCGCAAAAGCAAGGTCGTGGTTTCGAGCAAAATCTGTGCAAGTTGACTCAAATTCCAAACATTTACATGTATGAAGTCGACCATGAATAGGCTTTTCAGCCTTGCATCTTGCTCTTGAGCTTCGTGAAATGACTAGATCCTATTTTTTGTAGTTTAGTCGAGTTTAGTAAGAATAAAAAAAACCGATCCACGCGAAACTACTAGGCCTGCCGAGGCCTGCTATACTTTTCAGGCGTACTACCGCGGTGTGCACATGAAGAGAGTGAGACTTCTGGGGTGGGCGCGGACACGGGAGACGCACGTCCTGCGCAAGAAAGCAACGCGAGTGGACTTTGGTTCCGCGCAGAGCTGTCGTACAGCACCGGCACGAGCGGCCGTCGCCAGTTAGAGCGCGCGAAACGGGCCAGCGAAGAGGTTCGCGTTTGGGGACAATTTCTTTGAATCTGTCTAGGCGCGCGCAATACCCTCGCCTGCGCGTAGGCGCGCAACGCAGCTCGAGGGACCCCTGAGCGAAGAGCTGCAAGATGGCAAGAGTCACGCTTGAGACATGCACCGTCGTCCTCGTGACCTTTATCTTTGGTGCTCTTTCGGGCGGCCTTCTTGTGCTGCAACTCTGGAGCAGCGCCTCTGCGCCCAGCGATAGGTTTTCTTCCTTGCTTTTCGCAAAGAGTGCGTTGCCAGAAAGTCGGCCTCTTCTGCACCCTCTAAACGTCGGCCAATATGACGATAATGACGATCATCACCCTGCATGCGAGTACGATCCCCACCAAGGCATACACGTTGTCACAGCTTGCTCCAAAAATCATGCCAAGGAGATACTTGACATGATCGACTCTCTCCAGCGCATGTGGGCCTCACGCGCCAACCCTGGCCCACCGCGAACAGACAAGCTACACCTGCATATTTTCGTCCTCAAAAACGACCTTCCGCAGACAATTATTGACACATATCTGAAGGCTCCCTGCAATATGGTGGTCACAGTTGAAAAGTTCGACTACGCTTGGCTGGGTTTTAAAGATCGTGAGTACTCGAGTGCTGTGAACAAACGCATTTTGGGACTCACAAACAGTCTTTGGAAGCCAATCGTCATGCGTCGAGTTGCAAAAGAAATCGGTCCATGTCAAGTCATGTTCTGGTGCGATGCGTCTGTGAGATTTGGAAAAGCATTCGGGCCCATCCGCGTGTGGGACGACGTGGCAAGAAAGAACGGTCTTGTTCTCCAGTTTCAGCTCGACGCTCACAACGAAACGCTTCCCAAAGTTACCCATCCCATGACGTTCAAGATGCTTTCCCAGCTCACGCGTGGACGAGTCTCTTCTGATATCATGGACTATCGGGGTATCAAATCAAATGCTGCATCGTTTCAGATTTGGTACACCGGGAACCCCCGCGTCATGGACATCCTCGAGGATCTGGCCAATTGCGCTCTCGTCAAAGAGTGTATGGCGCCCGAAGGTGCTTCAGGATTTACTGGTTTTGGAAAGTGTCATCAGGACTTCGAGGGTCATTGTCAGTACGTTTGGTATAAAAACAGCACACAAGTAATGAGATGGGATGAGGCAAGGGAGGCGTCCAAGGGATTGAATGTTGAGAAGGAAAGGGGAAGAGGATATCTTGAGCCATACATACTTGGCGAGAGCCGGAAACAGCCGGGAACTTGGAGAACGCGATCCACTAACGCATTGCTCGTTGCTCATTGCGCTCGCTCACCGCATTCATCTATGTACACAATAAATCAGCCGTGGAGACCAAGCTGTGGTTTCGATTCTTGCATACGAGTACGTGAAGGAACTCGGGGAGGAGGGCTTTCGACAAAATCGTACGGATGGTCAACGACTTTTGCCAGACCTTCGCCAAGAAATGATGGGCGAACCGCTCATTAGGATTTTCAAGCGCACTCAGAACCGTGTACCTCACTTCTGCGATGCCTCGGGGCGTGAGATTAATTTGCCCAGCTTTGCGCTAGCTCTTGACCCCCCACCAGTCGACCAGGTTGCCAAGACATCCGTTCCAACTCGAGGCTGAAAGATGACTGAAGTTTTCGTCTCGAAGTCGAGTCCAACGAGCTGCGCGACGGGATTCGCTCTTCGGACCCATTCCGCTCACTCAACGTGAAGATCATGACGACTCAGACTTGTGTGCATTCATCTCATGATGATCCCACCGGGGGAACTTGGGGCCAAAGCCGCATATCACTGTTGCAGAAACAAAGAGTTTCTGTCAAGAAAATCAGTGCCCCAGTGTCGTTCAGGTTTGAAGCAAAGGAAGCAAACAAGTTTGTCGCACAAGAAAAAGAAACAAACTTACTGTTAGTTGAGGACGCTGCAGGCGCGTCAGGCTTGAAACAGAAACTGTTTCTGTGTCGTCCGTTGCGCCTTGTCTTGCCTTGCCTTGCCTTGCCTTTTTATGTCTTGTCTTGTCTGTCTTTCCAAGTCCTTTTCTTGCCTTTCCTTTCCTTTCCTTTCCATTGCCATCATAGTTAGAGCTAGGCCGACCTAGGCCTAATTGGATTTGGCCCCGCCATCGCCATTGACTTGTTGAAGCGAAAGCAGAAACAGAAAGAAGATCAGCAGAGCTGAGCGGCGCGAGCGAGGAGCGCAGGGCTGGACGACGCGGAGTCGCGCAGACGGACCTGCGCGGCGAGAAGAGCGAAAAGAGCAAGGAGAAGCAAGGAGAGCAGCAGCAGCTCAAGGCAGAGCGGCGGAGTGAAACGTGGGAAAAGATGATCATGACGGCACGCGGGACGACGGCGGCCGCGGCCCTGCGGCGGCGCGCGCGCGGAGCCAGGCAGACGCTCGCGACGGCGTCGGCAGCGGCGCAGCGAGGCATGGCCACGAGCGTGTACTCGTGGGGAACCGGAGATGATGGCCAGCTCGCGCAGCCGTCGATTGAAAAGTCCGGGATGATGAACACGTACCGCGAGAGCGCTCCGCGACTCGTCGAGGCCCTCGAGGGCCAGGACGTCGAGTCGGTGGCGTGCGGGCCCTCGCACGCAGCAGCCACGACAAAGGACGGCCGTGTTCTCACATGGGGCAAGGCCGAGGCCGAGGGCGGCGTGCTCGGTCTCTTTTCCATGGGCGCCTCGACCCCGCTCTTGGGTCACGCAGGAGGCGACGGCAAGCACTGCCTTTTTCCGCACTGGGTCAGCGAGGGACTCGAAGGCGTTCGTGCCAAGCAGGTATCGTGCGGCGCCAACCACACTGGCGTGCTGAGCGACAAGGGCGCTGTGTTCACCTGGGGCGCTGGCGGCTCGATGGGCAGTGCCTCTGCACTGGGCCTTGGTTCGAGCGACGCTGCAAGCCGGCCCAAGCAGGTGCTCTTTGGTGACTCTGATGAGGTAAAGATTGCCCAGCTCGCCTCTGGTAGCAAGCACATGGTCGCTCTCGGCGTCGACGGCGAGGTCTGGACCTGGGGCAGTGGTGAAAATGGCCGTCTCGGAAATGGTGGTACCACCGATCAGCTCGAGCCCTATCCCGTGGAATACTTTCTCGAGGTTGGCATCAAGATTGTGAGCATCGCAACGGGTAATTCGTTTTCGCTTGCTCTTTCGGACGATGGAAAGGTCTATGGCTGGGGCAAGAACGACCAGGCCCAGCTTGGCCTTGGTGGAAGCATGTCCATGGATGTATACGCCATGGAGGAGATGCCCCGCCAGATCGACCTCTTGGCAAACGAAACGATTGTCTCCATTGCGGCTGGCGGCTCGCACGCTATGGCTGTCAACAGCAAGGGCGAGGTCTTCCACTGGGGTATGCGACTCTGGGTCGAGCCGCACAAGATGACGGCGTTGCAGCAACACCATGTCGTCCAGGCCGGCTGTGGTGCTAACTTTAACGCCGTGCTCACGGACATTGGCCAGGTCTTCACCTGGGGCAAGGGACGCACTGGCGCGCTTGGTCATGGTGACAATTCGCGCTACGCGCAGCCTACGCTGGTCGAGGGTCTCGTCGCTCGGGATGTCACGCAGATCGCATGCGGACCCAACTACACTTTGGCTGTCGCCAAGTAGCTCTGATACATTTTTCCTTTTTCTTTTTTTGCCAAATCTTGTCTGAGAAAAGAGAGGCGCGGGCGCGGCATCCGTGGGGGAACACGTTCTGCTTTTGCACGCGCACATGATCTCTATGCTATTTGCTCCTGGTACTGCTGCTACTGCTGGTCCTGCTGGCTGGGCGTCATTCAAGACACAAGTATTCATGAGTCTTGATTGCCTCTCCTTTTGTCTTTGAAAAGTCGCAGACAGACCTTGATCTTCCCGCCGAAAGATCCCCTTCACTTTGACCCAACTATCTCGGTTTCGTGTTTTTTTTTGTTTTTGTGTGTAGGCGTGTGTTTTTTAGCCACCAAATTTACGCGAAACCTTGGTGTGCTTGCGCAAAGTGATTGAGATTGACATTTAGACACTGTTATGCACCGGCGATAATGTAAAAGAGAAAACTATCAGAGCTAGCGGTACAAGGACCTCGAAAAAAACAACCCCGCGCTAGCGGAGAAATGACTTCGATATCTTTGGACGGGAAAATTGAGGTGAGGAAAGGCCCATCTATTTATGTTTCCAGACGGGATCGCGCTTTTCCAAAAAGGCACGAATCCCCTCACCGGCATCCTCGGTCTTCATGTTCTCGATCATGGCCTCGTTGGCGACTTCGTAGGCGTCCTTGAGATCAAGATCCATTTGGGCCCGCAGCGTTTTCTTGCCAATGCGCAAGGCGCGGCCCGAGCGGCCAGCAATCTGTCGCGCGATTTCAAAAGCCTCGGCTTGCAGATGCTGAGTGGCGTCTTCAACGATTCCCTTATGCTGCTGCGGTGGCTCAATAGTGCGAGAGACGAGCCCCATGAGCCGTGCTTCGTTCGCGGGTACCAGACGGCCAGTGAGGAGCATGTCCATGGCGTTTTTGCGGCCAATGGCGCGCACAAGCGGAACCGCGGGCGTGCTGCAAAAGAGACCAATCGAGACGCCAGGCGTCGCAAAGCGGCACGAGGCGGTCGCCACGGTGACGTCGGCCGCAGCAGCGAGCTGGCATCCTGCGGCCGTGGCAATACCATGCGTGGCCGCCACCACAGGTTGGGGAATCTCCTCCACGAGCTGCATGACACGGCTGCAGAGCGTAAAGAGTTCGCGGTGCTTCTCGGGCGTGTTAAAGCCCTCGCTGGTCATCTCGCGTAGGTCATGGCCTGCGCAAAAGGCCGGCCCATTGGCCTGGATCAGCACGCAGCGCACGCTCTCGTCGTCCTGCACTGCCGTCAACTCCGCCTCGAGGCGTCGCAGCAGGTCGAACGAGAGCGCGTTGCGCTGCTTGGGCCTGTTCAGCGTCAGCACCGCCACGGCGTCTCTGCGGTCCGAGAGCAGCGCCGGGCCGTTCTCGCGCGAGCCCCCCGCCGTCGTCAGACCCCGCGCGGCCACGCGGGTCAGCAGCCCGCCGCGGCTGGCCGCCACGCCTCCGCAAGCCATCATGATGCCTCGGCAAGCCATGCCTCGGCAAGCCATGCCTCTCGCCGAGGCCACCGTCGTCAGCATCCTCCCGCCCTCGGCGGCCTCCGCAGGCGCCGCTCCGACGCCGGGCTCCGCTCCGCGAGGTCTCGGCCGGAGAGGCGCAGCCGGGTCAGGCTTCGTCGCGGCGCTGCGCTGGGCGAGTCAAGACGAGTGAGAGGGATGGGTTTGGGATCTGGCGGCCTCCCATGGACGGAGCAAGCACCGCCAGCGAGCAAGCTGAGGTGCGGCGAGCCAAGGCAAGACCCCTTCGAGGCAAACTAGCAGCGCGACGCGGCTCGGTCGGCGAGCCGGAAGAGGGCCAGGACACTCCGCGCCTTGGCTCGAACTCGGACTCGGACTCGGGCTCGGGCCCGGGCTTGAGCAGGCGGAAAGATGGCGAGTCCCATGCAGCAGCAGCAGCTGCAGCAGCAGCAGCAGCTGTTGCCGGAGGCGCCGTGGCCGCCGACCTTTGAGCGCGCGGGCCAGCCGGACATGGTGCTCGCGGCGCAAAAGGACGCGTACTATAGACAAAAGGTGCGCGAGAAGTTCCTGGGCGGCTTCGACGTAATTCTACAGCCGTACCAGTCGGTGGCCGTCATGCCGGAGGTGAAGCTGCTGGCAGAACTTGCGTACTTTGCGCTCACCACGGGGCGCGGAAGACAGACGCTCGGCGAGGAGTATTGCGATGTACTTCCGGTTGTGGTGCAGAAACAAGGCGGCGGCCGCAGGGCAGCCTGGGCAGCGCCGGGCAAACTGCACAAATTAGCGTTGCTGATCTTCGGTGTCATTGCACCCTATTTGGTGAAACGCATCGAGAGCGGTGGGTGGAAATCGCTCGCCGTTCTCTTTCAGAAACCGCTCACAGCTGCCGAACGCGCAGCCGAGATGCGTCGTCGCATGCTTGAGCGCGCGCGCCAACAGACGCAACAGAGCCAATCTTCTTCCGCATCGAGATCGGGGACGCAAATTAATGTCGATGCGCCTGCGGAATCTCCGCTCGTGACCCTGAAGAAAAAGCTCGTGGACTTTTGGACAGAGCACAGGGAAAGCTTGCTCTGGGTTCTGGGCTGGTCTGAGATTTTCTCCAAGGTGCACTTGGCAGTTTTCTATCTTCGCGGGACCTATTACGAATGGTCAAAGCGGCTTGCAGGGTATCAGCATATCTTTACGCGTGCGCCAAAGTCGGACCGCCCTTCGTATCGTGTGCTCGGCTGGTTCCTTCTCGCACAGCTCGCCATCGGCGCTGCCCCAGCAATCCGAGGTGCCATCCGAAGTGTTCTCTTCGCTTGGGGTTTTCTGGCGACTAAAAACGGGAAAAAGCTGCGATCCTCCAAGAAAAGTAGAAAGGGCAGGTCTCAGCGGGCAAAGGATCTCGGGGCCACGTCTGATGGCAAGCGAGGAATTACGAGCAACGATCAAAGTAGTGGTAGTGACAATGACGAGGACGACGATGACTTCGACAATGATGATGAAAAGTATGATGACGACGATGCTGATGAGGAGTCCAGTGTTCTTGACGCCGATGAAATTGTGCCCTCGCTGCCGACTGCGGACGCAGCATCCCAGGACCTCGAGGATCTCGATCTCGTTGTGCTTCGCGACAAGAACCACGAGCGGGGAATGGAGCATATCAAGTGTGGCATTTGCCTGAGCCCTGTGGAAAATGGCGCATGCCCTCCGTGCGGGCATATGTATTGCTACGAGCACATTTCTGAGGCGATTGCTGTCAAAAGCGAGTGTCCTTTGTGCAGACAGGCCTGCGAGCCTTCTGATATAATGTGCGTGTATTTCACCTTGTGATTCGAAAGTCATGACTTTTTTTACTTTTTTTTTTTTACTTTTTTCACCAACTTGTTTTCTAACGGCATCTTTTGCGTTTTCCACTCCAGAGAAACATGGATGGTCTCCAATCGCGGGCATGGACAGCCTCGATTTTATTCTTTTTCCTTTCTCTTTTCTCTCGTTAGTTCTTTCTCTCCTGTTCTCTCGTTTCTTTTCAAAGATGTACTCGAGGCATTCCATTTTTAGGTTGTTCCAAAGATTTCTCTTTTCTTGTACCCAGTGAGGTCGTTCGCGTTAGTATTCGAGCGCTAGGCTGCGAAATAGCGTTCCCTACACCTCTCGCACGCGAGGAACTTGTCTTGAATCGATTGCACATAACGAGTTGACCCATGACTAGTGTGGGATTTTCTTATGATGACCATTCTCATCGTGACCAGCGGGCGGCTGCAGCAAGCTTGGCACAGTCGTCAAGTCGCTGCCGTCTGCAGGCGTTGGTGTTTTGGCGACCGCCTCCTGATTCTGCGCATCTTGCACCGGCTGTTGCAGGGACTGCTGCATTTGCTGCTGCTGATATGTGTAGCCCGCCATCATTGAGTTTTGCATCGCAGGCATCATGAAGGCTCCCGGAGCATACATGAAGGGCTGCGGATAGCCATGTGCCGCAGAGACTGGCGTTTGCGAGGGAGAATCACCTCCTTCTGCAGACGAGCCCTGATGCGACGGAGCTGTACCTTGTGCGGGCGTGGGCATATTTGGCTGGTTCATGTAATAAAGCGGGGCACCTTGGTACATGTGGCCGCTAAAGGCGCCCATGGGATTGAGTTGAACCATGGACATGGGGAAGTCAGCAGCTTGAGCGCCCATGGGAGGACTGTAGCCCACGCCGGGGTACATGCCCGACGCGGAGTTTGCACCGCTGGCCCCAATGCCGACACCGCTACCGCCGCCAAAGATCATGGCGTTTGACGTATTAGGAAAAGGACATTGCTGAAACCAATGGGAGTCACGTTCACCTCCAGGTTTTCCGCAAACCTTGCAGACATAGCCCTCTGTTGGAGGTTGAAAGCCCCCGTTCCGTCGCTGGATCCCATGCGCAGCGCCGCCATTTGACTGTCCAGAGCGGAATTTCCGTTCTTCAAAGCTGCCCACGTGCCCTGCAGGAGAGGAAAATTCCCGGTTGTCATTGAAGCTATTGCTGTTGCTGATGTTGCTGTTGCTTTCATGATTGTTATTCCTGCTGGCAATGGAGCGTCGATTGTGGTTCGGGGCGTTGCTCTGGCGATTGCGGTGTGCGCTCCCGCCGGGCCATCCGGCAGAGGGTGTTCCGTTCGCGAGGTGAGGGCACAATTGGAACCAGTGAGAGTCGGGCTCGCCTCCGGGTTTTCCACAGATCTTGCACGTGTATCCTGCTTTCGGCCGCTTGTCGCTCGCGCCATGTTTCGATCCTCCGTGGTTCTTATGCCTTGCGTTGTTGTTGTTGTTGTTGTTGTTGTTATTCACGCCGCGCCCGCCGTTGGCACGTGGCCCTCGGTTCCGCGCGGCATGACCGTGTCTCTCTTGCTGGTTAGCCTGATGATGCCGCTGCTGCTGTTGCTGCGAGCCTAGGCCTTCCACTTCCTGGTCCCCATCAACTTCTTCTTCTTCTTCTTCCTGCTCCTCAATGTCACCTCCTATCGCTTCCTCATGTTCCTCATTTCTGGCGTCTCCCGACTCCTCGCGCGCCGTCCGAGACTCCCGCTGCTGCTGCTGCTGCTGCTGCTGCTGATCGAGGGTCAGACGCTCCATGCGCTCTTGCGCCACGTCCAGCTCCTCGCCCTGCGAAGCCGCGGTCGAGGTCGAGGTCGAGGTCGACGTCAACGTCGACGTTGCGGTCGAGGCCGAGGTCGCTGCTGCTGCTGCTTCGCTGTCTTCGGCGTCTGTCTTGATCGCGGTCCTGGGGGCCTTGGCCGCCGCAGGTGCGCGCGCGTCGCGGTCGCCCTCCTTGCAGCCGTAGGCGGCGAGCCCGCGCGCGGCGGCGCCGTCGGCGTCGGCCATGCCGGCCTCCTTGACCTCGTCCTCGGAGGCCCTCGCGGCGCGCCTCGCCTCTGCGTGCATGACGCGCCTCCTCCTTCTCTCGCCTGCTCGCCCTCGCCTCGCGCCGGTTCTGCGCGGCGCGGGGGGCCCGGTCGCCGCGGGCAGGGTGCGGCGCGCGCGAGGCGCGGGCGGCCGCAGCGGGCGCGGGCGCGGGCGCGAAGCCTGCCTCGCTGCCGCGGCGGCGGCTGCGCGGAGGGTGGAGGCGGGATGGAGGCGGGGATGGATGGATGAAAGGATGGGATGCGATGCCGAGCGCCGGGATGAAATCGAATTGCAGGAGGACCTCGACGCCCGCGCGCCGCGCGCTGCCGCGCGTCGCCCCGTCCGCGCCCGCCCGCTCGCTCGCGCCGGCCCGCCGCACGCACGCACGCACGCACGCTCGCTCGCGCGTCGCCGCGCAGCTCGCGAGCCGGGTGGAGAGAAGCGAATGCGAATGCGAATGCGGCAGCGAATGCGAGTGCAAATGCAAATTCGAATTCAAACGCAGAGAGGGAGGGAGATGCGGATGTGCAAGCACTGCAGCGCAGAGAGAGAGAGCAGCAAAGGCGCAATGAATGAATGAATGCGAGGCAAGTAAGGACTGACAAACAGACACACGCAGTCAGCCTGGCACACAGACAGACAAACAGACGCACACAAAGACAGAGAGACAGACAGACAGACAGACAGACAGACAGACTCGACTCGCACCCTGCGCAGGAACCGGGTGGTCGCGCAGCGGCAACGACGGCCGCGAGTTCGTTCGTTCGTTCGTTCGTTCGTTCGTGCAATCGATCGATCGTCGTGGCCGCTCGCCGTGCGCAGACAGCCAGAACGTTTGTCGCATGAACTGCCGCGTCGATTGCTTGATTGATCGATCGATCGATCAACAGCGGAGAGGATTCCGGAGTTGCGGCGGCGGAGAAGAAGAGGACGCCCTGCACTCGAGCCTCGCCCGCCCACCTGCAAGGCCGCTGTGCTGTGCACCGCCCGGCGGTCGCGAGCCCAGCCAGCGTGCCTGTCCCGAGAGAAAATTCAAATCCCTATCGGCGCAGCATGCATGCGTGCATGATGCGCGACGCGACGGCGCTCGCGGCCGCGCCCTCCCTCCCTCCCTCCCATTCTCCCTCGTCCGCCGCCTACACGCAGCGAGCGCGTGCTGCACGGGCTGTGCAGAGCGCAGTACAGTGCAGTGCAGCGGAGAGCACTGAGCGATGAAATGCAGATGTAATGAAGTGCGGGGCCGGCGGTGCAATGCAAGGCAGGGCAGGGAAATGCAATGCAATGCAATGCAATGCGCGCAGCATCCTTGCTTTTCCGCGCAAGCAGTGCGTCCATGGATGCACAACTCGCCTCGTCGCAGCGACACGACACCACGCTCGCTGTGCGCAATGGAGGGGAGGGAGGGAAGGAGGACAGGCGGGAGGGAAGGGGCAGAATGGGAGGAAGGGACAGGGACAAAGGGAAGAGGATCCTCCAGCTGCGCCTGTCTGCCTCCCTGATCTGACAGTGAAGCTGCTGGACTAACTAACTGATCTCTCGGTGCTGGTGGCGGCTCGTAGACGCGACACCCACCATGGCCAATCTCACAATCGATCGGGCAAATGATCAATCAATGCCAGTGCCGAGAATGGTCGACGTCACTATGACAGAGAGGTCTACTACTAGGTTAGCAGCAGGCTGGAACCCAACCTCCAAAGAACCACTGACGCATGCGCTCTGTCCTCACCCGGAAGAATGCAAGACTGGAAGCCCTACGAGACGGGGATACACGAGCGCAAGGCGGACACACTCGGGAAAAAGGGGAAACTAGGAGCGGCCTCCGTGCGCGGTGCGCGCGCCGGGTAAAAGTTCAACCAAGTCGCTCAACGGCTTTGCGAACCAAAAGACTGGCAGGTCCGGGCAACTTGAGTCGCGACTCGTGCTGAGGTGACCTACCTGTCAGCTAGTAGCAGCTCGTTCGTTGGCTTGTTGTGTGTGCCGCTTACGATAATGGCCAGTCGGTCACCCATCCACCCACCCTACTCACGGGAGGGGCAGCGAGCAGCCATAGTGAAGAAGAAGAAGAAGCACGATGAGAACGGCATATGCCCGTTGAGACTCGATCTGCAATGCATTGCGCACCCGATTGGGCCGCAGCCACGGGTACAGGAAAGTAGGTCACAAGAAGCCTCGCTCGGGTTAGTTGCATTTGTTGGTGTTGTTGTTCTTGTCTGTTGCAGCTGCTGTGGCGTGCTGACGAGCCAAGAACAAGCCACTGCCTGCTTTCTTGCCTGCCTGCCTGCCTGCCTGTTTCGCTGGGTGACTGACGCGAGTCCGCGCAGCTGTTGTTTGATCTGTAGCAGGAATTGAAAAACCCAGGGAACCTCTTGCAAAAAACGTACGACAGGTTTTGCTCTGCCGTAAGGCAGCGGCGCGCACGGAGTGGCGCGAAGCCGGCGGCGGCGGCAGCGGCAGCGGCGGTGGGGGTGGCGGCGACCGGCGCCCGAGCAGGGCAAGACACGTGCGTACGCGGGTGGCTACTACTGGAACATAACTTATACGAACTTCACCAAAATGCCTGCTTCTCCTTCTCACGTAGAGGCACACAAGCGCGCAGCAAACCAAGAGGCGCGTCTTATGCTCAGCAAACCAGCGAAAAGACCAAGCCCCCGCGAAATGGTGCTTGCGCGTCGACAACGACGCGGCAGCCCACACCGGTCTTGGACCATGGCCAAGCCAAGAAGGCACAGACATCACCGGTTCTCGCGCAAGCATTTGCTGCGCATGCAAGTCATTTTCTTCACGCTCGTCGCAATTTTTGCCCTCCTCCCCGCGGGAAGCGTCATGCTCGCCATCGAACAAATTCTTGGGAGCGAGACCTCCACCGCGCTCCGCAGACATCTTGAAACGAGCGGTGACTCGACTTCGTGCAGAGACACAGACTCTTCAAGCAGTGGTGAGTTTCCGCCCGACTTTTTCGACGAAACGCAAAAGGACTCGGGCGGCATCCTTGTGCACATTTTCCTCATCTTTTACATGTTTATGGGACTGGCCATCGTCTGCGACGAGTACTTTGAGTCTTCCCTTTCCGCTCTCTGCGAGGACCTCAAACTCAAAGAGGATGTGGCCGGAGCGACTTTTATGGCTGCTGGCGGTTCAGCCCCAGAGCTCTTTTCAAGTATCATTGGCGTCTTTGTGGCCAAGAGTGATATCGGCTTCGGCACCATTGTCGGTTCCGCGACCTTTAATGTACTCTTTGTCATTGCCGCTTGCGCCTTCGTTACCAACAACCTCGCTCTGAGTTGGTGGCCGCTTACGCGGGACTGCGTCTTCTACTGTATCTCGATCGTGGTGCTCGTCACGTGCATCATTGACCAGGAAATCGCCGTCACTGACTCCGTTGCGCTTCTCATCATGTACTGCTTGTACATTACCGTCATGTATTTTAATGAGGCCCTGGAAGAGTGGGTCACAGCGCGCATGGAGGCCGCCAAAGCCCCGCGCTACGGGTGGCGTCTCCGTCTCGAGAATTTTCTCGAGCACGACTACTTCAACTACTTCATCTACATGGTCATCATCGCCAACATCGTCGTCATCTTTGTCGAGGTTGCCAATGGTGAATCAAACGCAACCCAAGCGATCAACTCCTGGTGCTCTGCTGTTTTCATTGCAGAGATGGCGCTCAAAATTGCCGCCCTCTCCTTCTTTGGCTACTGGCACAATCCAGTTAATGCATTCGACGGCACTCTCGTCGTGCTTATTCTCATCGAAATGATCCTTTCCTCCTCGAGCTTTTCTGGCGGCCTTCGCGCCCTGCGCGCCTTTCGCTTTCTCCGCGTCGCCCGCGTTTTCCGGCTCTACATGGCTTCCTTTGTCGAAAAGATTCACGTTGCCACGCAAACAACCGCTGAGGACTGGAAAATGCTCGAGGTTGTGGAGAACATGACCGCCGAAGAAGCTGCACAGTATGCGCTTCCCTGCCCGACACGGTCGACCACCGCAGTTGCGCCTGTGCGCCTCTCGCTGCGCGGCTCCTCGCTTTCCGAGGACCCCAAACTCGAGGGTCTCATTGCTGAAGCCGAAGCCGCGCAACGCCAGCGTCAAGAAACAACAGTCAAGGCGACGCGGTCATCTGCGGACAATAACAATTCGCACAATATATACGATGACGATGACGATGACGATGACGACGACGATGAACCGAGCAACCCCTTTGAGCTCCCAGATGGCGGACCTTTCGATCTCTTCCTGTGGGCGCTGGCCTTTCCCTTGAGCCTGGGTATGTTTTTGACCATTCCGGACTGTCGGCGACCGATCTTTAAGCGTTTCTACATGCTCACCTTTCTCATGTGTATCGTTTGGATCGCACTACTTTCCTACGTCATGGTCTGGATGGCAACCATCTTTGGTGAGTTTGCATGTATTCCACAGCCTATCATGGGTCTCACCTTGCTTGCCGCCGGTACGAGTGTCCCGGATCTCATGTCAAGTATCGCCGTCGCAAAGCGAGGTTTGGGAGACATGGCTGTCTCCAGTTCGGTGGGTTCGAACATCTTCGACATTCTTATTGGTCTCCCCGTGCCCTGGTTCATTTACACAGCAATTGTCAACCCGGGCGAGAAAGTTCTCATCAGTTCAGATGGAATCACCATCATGGTTCTCACCCTATTCATCATGGTCGCAGCCGTCGTTTCTATCATTCATTGGTGCAACTGGGTCATGACCAAAAAGCTCGGCATTGCCATGATGGCACTCTACGCCGCCTTCGTGACCGAGAGCCTCATTCTCGAAATGCTCTAGTTGCACTGTATCACGCCATCATTGAAAGAAAGCCTTGTGATGCACACAGTTCTCCCACAATAACGACAACAACAACAACAACAATAACGATAACAACAACTACAGCAAAGATTTTGATTTTGCAATCACAAGTCGAGCTTGAAATGTTTTGCGAAAGCTTATATGCCTCGAAGCCCCGGGCCGTGTAAGAAGAAAAGAAAAGTGTCGTATGATCCTCGAAACAAATCGAGACAAAAACACTTCTCCCTTTTTACAGTGTGTCTCGATTGTGTTTTCATCTCCACTTGTCGTATGTCGGCACTTCCTTCCTCTTTTCGTTTCGACTCGTCGTCTCTTGGTATCATCGTATACAGCTCCTCTGATATCCAACTTGATCTCAACATCCCCCACCCGGGTTGTCAACGCATTCCACGTCGCATCACCGTGCCCTTCGCCGTGGCCCCACCCGAGCTCGAGCTTCTGCTAGGCTGCTACTAACATGTAGGTCAGTAGCGGATGTCCATCAACAACGACAGACAAGTCAAGCAAACGAATAACTCTCTTGACGCGGCGGCTATACCCCACTTGAGGAACCACGTCGCAAGAGCGGCGGCTCGCAGAGCCCATTTTGATTGACCGTGAGCGAAGCGAGGCGAGCCTCTGCGCGAGTGCCCTGGCTCTGGCGCGCGACGTGGCGGAGCGACGACACGCGCGCGCGAGGGAGTGATTCTGAGCTCGCGGCTAAGCCCCGGGCCTCAGTATCTGCCAACCTCCCTCGCGCACTCTCTCCGCCGCTGCGCAAGCTGAGGACTTGGCCCCAACGACCTTGGGGAGACATCGTCTCCTTCTTCATTCGTTTTCGTAGAGCTCCCGTGCCTGCGTAGAGCGTGAGCTAAACGAGCTGGACAAGGAGAGAGGAGGGCCCGGACGAAACGAGGCGCCAATGGCGACGGCAGAAGAAGTCCAGAATGTCATACACGTCGTGTACCAGAACGGCGCCGCAGAAAATGCCCGCCGCGAAGCGCTTGCCTGGCTACAAAACTTTTCTGCAAAGCCCGAGTCTTGGGCCACCTGGTTGGACCTCGTGGCCTCGCAGGCGCAGCAAACGCAATTCTTTGCAGCAAACATGATCTACACAAAAGTTCAGAAAGACTGGTACGATCAACCTGACGCCGTCAAGCAAGACGTCCATGGGCGCGTTCTGCAGCTTGTGCGCGAATTCGTCCGCGACGACTCGCAGCGACTGAGTAACAGGTGTCTGCGTCGTCTTTGTCTTGCGCTCGCGCGAATGACAGTACAAACCCCAAGTGTGCTAGATATGTACATGAACGAGGCGTGGACATTGCTCAGCGCCGGCCTGGATCAGCAGCAGCAAGCCGGCAACGCCTCCGCTGCTGGTGCCGAGCGAGCGCTCTTCGTCGCCACCGAGCTTCTTATTGTCCTTCCCGAGGAAAAAGAAGCCGAGGATCCACCTAGCACAGCTTCGCTTTCAGACACGGACCCGCAGGGCATCGCTCAACGCATGCGCGGCGTTCTCGCGCAGGTGGTCGAAGCCGTCACGCAGCTCATGATGAAGAGCGACAAATCCCACATTCACGCGCGCGCTCTCGAGGTGCTCCACGCGTGGGCTTCCACTGGCGTGGATGTCCCAACACTTGCACAGTGTAATTTACTTCGGCCCATGCTCGTGTCCCTTGTGTCGTGCCAGGAGCTCAATGTCCTCGAAATGGCCTCGCAGGCACTCGTAGCATGCGTTAAAAAGGACTCGCCCGAAGTAATCACGGGCCAAGAGGAATCGCCTGCGACGCTGGCCAGCTTTGACGAGCTTGTCGAGGGCATTCTCGCAGCCCGTGGACGCATTGCGGCCACCTGCGAAGCGAATGCATCATCTTCTGGCCAGTCGCATCTTTCAATAGAACAAGATCCGGCAACGCAAGAAGAGGTGGCTCTTAGTTTGTGCAAGCTTGTTGTCGCCGTGGCCGAGGCCCAAATTGACCGCGTCGTGGTCGGCGCCACGCCTTCGCTCCTTGCGCTTGTGGATATTGTCATGATGTTCACGGCGCACCCCTCGAGGAACGTTGCGATTCTCACTCTCGAATTTTGGCATCTCGTGCAAGACTACAGCTTATCGCAGCGCCACGAGAGCCTGCGTGAGCCATGCTATCTGCAGCTCCTCGAAGTGCTTCTCCGACAGTCTCAAATACCCGAAGACGCAAGCTCCGGCTATGAAGAGGATATTCCTGACGATGTTCAGAGTTTTCGCAACAGCGGAGATGGCGTCAAGGAGCTCTTCATCGTTATCATGTACGTGCTTGGCCCTCGGTACGTGGAATGCATGCTCTCCGTGTTGCGGGGTACGCAGGACTGGAAGGCCTTTGAAGCTGCTCTTTTTGCGCTGAGTTCTGCTTCACGCGTCATCAACGAGCAGGCCTCCAAGCAGGATCCGCGGAGCGCGACGCTTCGCTCCTTTGTGGAGACCATGCTACAGGAACTGGCGTCGCTCGGCCTCTTCGGCGCAAATGGCGCCACGCTCGGCGCCGGCGTCCAAGTGATCGGGAGCTTTGCCTCCTTCTTGGCGCGAATGGATCTTGGAACTATCGAGCGCAATCTCGAGTGCGTCATCTTTGCATTGCCATTCTCGGACCCGGTCAGTAGGACGGGCGCCGAGGCATTTCAACGCGTGTGCATTGCCAGTCGACTTGAACTCGCACTGCACGCCGACGCCGTGAAGACGCTTGCGACAGGTATCGAGAATGCCTATCAGAAATTCCCGACGGACCCTGCTAGTCATGGGGAAGGTAGCTTTGCAGCCACGAAATCGGTTATTTTTCCTTTGCAGGCGAGAATGAAGGCCATCGAGGGCATCACGCGCATTGCCTCTTGCATGAAGCTGGACGCTGGGCGCGAAACCCTAGCGGTTCTTCTCAATCCAGGTCTTCAGCGTCTTTTCAAAGCTGTGAATGCCTCGGATGCCAACGTTGTAGCTCAGGAGCTATCCGTGCTGTGTTGCGCCGCCAACTATGTGGACATCAATGTCAAGTCCCTAAAGTCCCCGCTCGACCATCCTGTCTCCGCCATTCTCTCCGAGATCCTTCCGCTTCTAGAAAACATTACTGCTAATGCAGCGTTGCAGCGAGACACCGAAGTTGTCGATGCCTTGTATTCTCTCATTTCGGCCTCTTTTCTCTCTGCCAAGGCTGTTCTTTTGCAGCATCTCGACACGCTGCTCACCTCGGCCGTCACGCAATTCCGCATCACGTGGTCACCGAGCTGCGTGTCGTGTCTGGGCAAGGCGGTCGAGGTATTTTCATCGCAGCCAGGCGCCGAAGCTGGCTTCAAGAATCTTTTTGCTCGTCTTACGGAAAGCATGGTCGTTTGTATTCAAGAAGGCCACGTGACCAGTGATCCGACCGTGGTATCGACCTTTTTCAATACCTCGCTCACCTTTCTCATCTTCTGCCCTGGGGCCATTTTCGCCGCCAGCACTGGTACGGCCACGGGGGCCTCGGCCAATGGCATCATGTCCCACGAAGGGGACTCGACCCTCGACACCTTTTTGCAGATCCTCGCTCGCTGCGTTTCGAGTGATGAGCTCGAGACACTGCGTTCGGTGGCAGTCTTTTTGACATCGCTCATGAGCCGCCTAGGGGGATCGGCGGCTGCTGCGGCGGCTGCAGTCGGAAACGCAAACGCAGCTGCAAAGGCCCGTTCGGTGGCACAATACAGACCCATATTTGATAATGCTCTTGGGCGCAATGGAAGGGATCTCGTAAAAGAGATCATCCTCGCACTCGCGGCAACTTGCCCTCCGACTCCGCTCTCTCGCCTAGCCCAGGGCATGGCAGACCTTACCGTCCGTTATCCCCAGCTCGTGCAGAGCGCCGTCTACGATGTCTTTGTGCAGAACCCTTCTGCTCTCTCGCGTCTCTCAGACGCGGACAAGGAGGCTCTTGTGACCACGATTCCTTTTATGGCACAGGGCGTCGGCACTCGCGCCAAGGACGCCTTTCTTGAATTCGCGCGTCTTTGCCGCAAGCAAACTTCTTCGGATTGTTTCAGGCAGCTCATGTCAAGCCTTCGTGCGCCTCCTGAGGTGATTGAGATTGCATAATTGATTACTTTTTATCCAATTTTCACACGAGAAAGAGTCACATGGCTGTCCTTTCAATCTCTTCACACATACATACACCTACTTTTCTGAAAAACTCTGCTTTGTGCTGATTAAGATTATCCGGCATGCAGTGGTGGTGGCTTGCATTCGCAGACGATCGACAATGCTCAATAGTCTTTCGAGCTGTTTCTTGTTTCCTCGTAGGCATCGTCGCTCACTCTGCCATCGTTATATGCATCGAAACTTTCACGATTCATTCTGCTGAACTCTCGCTCTTCTTCGTCTTCATCGTCATCTTCTTTACCATCTTGAAGCTCGTCATCGTCATCCTCTTGGTCGTAATCATCGTTGTCGTGCTCGTCCTCATAATCGTCCTCCTCCTCCTCCTCCTCCTCCTCCTCCTCATCGTCGTCGTCGTCGTCGTCGTCGTCGTCGTCATCGTCGTCATTCTCTTCATCATCTTCATCCTCGCTCGCAGATCCGCGCTCCGAGTCCTCTCTGTCATCGTCCACGCTGCCTTGACGCTCTTTGGTATCGTTGACCTGCTCCGATGTATGAGCATCAACATTCTCTGCCTCTGCGGCGGCCTGAGCACTCGAAGCAAGTTTCTCCTCCATGACAGCCTTTTCGACGCGACGTTGTTGTCTTGCAAGAAGCTCATCATTCCTTCGGCGAAGGACAGATCGTACGCCGATGGTATCTTCTTGCGTGATGAGTTCGGCAATTTCGGCCTCGATCTGGTCGAGGGCTGCTTCGGGAAGCTGATTCGCGTCTGCATTCTGAAAAGCTCTTTGCAAAAGCCGCAAAAGACATTTCTGGAAAACAAGCTTGAGCTCTGCCATGAATTTTTCATTTTGCAAAAGTTCAATGAGCTGCTTATCCTGAAAGAGGTCGGGAAGATAATGCTCAAGTCCTTGGTAGCGCACAGTCTGCGATGGGTCGTCGTCAGCCTCATTATCTTCTGTTTCGCCCTCATCATCATCCATTTGACTGCTTATTTTGAGCGTGCTTGTGTGTTCGTGGTCAATCTCAGTACTAGGCCTGGTTTCTTGGGCGTCTAGGTCCGCGGCGTTCTTCTTATCGTCTTCTTCAGGAGCGACAGCGCTCTTGGACGGTTTTGCGCGCGAGAACCATCGTGTTCGCGGCTTTGCTTTTGACGTCTCGTTCGCAATCACAGAAGCAATTTCGGATACATTGGATGCACGGCGAATGAGTCGAAGACTATCACGTCGGCCCAGTTTTGCTGACGGCGCTCCACCGTCCACAGATTCCCGAACGTACTGCTCGGCAGGTTGGCCTTGTTCAGGGCCACCGACGCACGAGCGCGTCAAGATGTAGACCATTGTGGCCACAGCAAGAAGATTCGCTTGCGATCGCTTGTCTGCCTTGGCTGTGGCTCCCAACTCCCATGGCCTGCAGAGAACAGGTACAAGACACCGCACAAAGAGAAAGGTGCAGAGCATGAGCTTGGAGCGTGATGTGTCATATTGCATGGCTTTTGCTGGTGCTGGGATATACTCCTCTGACGCTTGGTCAGACGCATTCTTGGATGAGAGTGCCGCCTCGCTAGAACCACTTGTGCTAGGTTTGATCATCCATCGCGTGCAACCCGCATAGCCAAGGTCCAGGGCCTCCTCTTCCATGGCGAACAGGTAATTATGCGGGAAAACCATGCCATCGAGCGTAAGTCTGCTCAAAAACCCAACGACCGGTCGTGGCAGCGGTGGCTTTTCGTGCTCGAGGGAATTAAGTAAGGCCTCAAAGATGCCCCGGACGCGAACTTTGAGTCGTAGAGTAGCGAGTTCAACATCGCTCATGATAGTCTCTGCTGTAATTGGAGCGGGCGCGTTTCGTTTCGGTTTTGCACGCCAGAATCCGTTGCCGAGTTTCTGTCCAAGCGCGCCTCTTGTATTGCTAGGGTCGAGATTTAGATCTCGCTTTCCAACAATGTCAGCGAGCGGGAGGGCAAGCACTTGAGCCATCCAGGAACGAGTCGTGTCTGCAAACCACAAGATACCCTTTTCCATTTCCTTGCGGTCATCCTCTGCCAGCGCCATGCGTCGTGCTATTGCATGTCGCTTCATGCGGGCGAGGGCGATGAAGAGACATACGATGCTGCGAAAAAGTGCTTTGCCCTTGAGAACCTGGTCCGCAGGTGGTGTGTCGATGCCTTCTTTCCGCCAACGATACATGGGTCTCCCGCTTCCAAAAACGGCCGCCTTGAGAGCCTTGCGTTTTTTCTCCTCTGCAGCAGCAGTGGCTTTGTCCTTTTCTTGCTTTTCTGTCTCTTCCTTGTCACCTTCGTCGTCGCTCATGTGCAGCAAATCTGTATCGTCTTGAAGAAGCTCTTCCCAGATATTTGCAGGTTCCTCTTTCTCTTTCTCCGTAGCATGTTGCTGCGTTTTGTTGTCCTTCAAAGTATGATTCGGACTTGTGATGTCAGTCCTCATCTCTTCTGACGCTCTGCTGAGACCATGCTCCGTTTTGGCGGACATGCTATTGGACATTTTGGAGCTCTGATGCATGATCGAGGCGAAATGGCCTGAGCGATGCTGCTGGTCTTGCTCCGAAAGGTTCGTTGTGGGGCTCGTCGCTGCAATCATTCGCTCCTGTGTGGGCAAGTGCATGTGAGAGGCAAGCACTGGGGCAAGTCGTTGCTCGATGGCAGCCAGCATTAATTTGTTTTGTGTGGTGATGCGCTGCTCGAGTCGGTGTTCGAACTCTTGCCTGTCTTTCAGATCGAGCTGCGCCTGTAGCTGATTGTCAAGACCGCTGAGAACCTCTAGCATTGCGGCTTGCTGCGTGCGCATTTGAGAGCGAACCCTGGCAATCATTGGGTTCTCTTGAATGGGCGACGTCAAGCTTTCATGTGGGTGTCTCGATCTGTGTCGAGTTCTGTGTGATCGCTGCCTGGCGTCTGGCGTTCGAGAACGTCTGTACTTTCTCCTTCTTTTTTTGTCTGACATGTAGCTGCTGATGCTTGACGCTTTGCTAGACTCGTCTTCGTCATTCAACGCGGAGTCGAGCTCGTCCAATGCATCTTCTTGGGGCAAGCCAGCCCTATTATGGCGTCGACGCGAGGATGAGTGCGAGGAAAGAGAATCATGTTGGTTTGAGCGAGAGGAAGCGGAGGAGAAGGAGGATTTGTCTGATGCGGGAGGGAATTTAGGCTCGATGGCAAGTCCGTGTCGTGCCAAAACACTCTTCTCGCAACGGGCGTCACCTTGCGTTTCAAATGCACGATCTCGCTCAAGACGCATGCGCTCGCGCAGGAGTTGCGCCTTGACCCGTAAGAGCTGTTCCTGCGCGGACATGGTTCACCTCAAGCTGGAGAAGCAGCATTCATGTCCAAGTTGTCTTGCGAATTGATGTGAATGGGGCTTAAAACTACATCGACTAGCGTCGGGCTTGACGTAACGGCCAAAATGAGATGGGATGGGCCAAAATGGCGAAGGTAAGCTGACGCTGCGGCGAAGAAGAGAGAAGAAAATGGAGAGCGAGTTGAGAAAACAAGTCTTTCGCGATGGGAAATTAGGTATTTATTCACGTAAAACTTCTTGAGCCTGAGGGCCTTTCTTGATCTGTCGGACATGCAGATTTTGCAATCACTGACTACTGAAAATTAGTTGGAGCTATCGTGGAAACGCGAAAATGATGCTTGGCCTTTGACGCTTGGCGTAAACAGCGTGTATTTTTCTTATACAAGCGATCGCGAAGGGATGAGGCCCGAGAATCCTGATGGTGGTTTGTGTTCGAATCCATCCTCATCAATGGAAAAATTAACTTCAAGTTCACAGCCGCCAGCAACTTCTACGCATCGTAAGTAGCACATCATTCATTGCGAGATCATCCGTAAAAGTCAGCGATTGAGAGGACAATATTCCTGGGAAGAAAAAGATCCCATGCGTCAACGTACCAACAGCTGGATGCACCACACCACGAAACCCTCTGACCTCCGTACCCGGCGGAAGTGATTCGCCATTCCTGGTCAGCGAAAGAACTGGTCTTCCCGAGCTCTGGTCAAAGCAGCAGCCTAGAACATCACCTTGCGAGAACGTCTCTGTACTTGTTGTACTTTTGAAAGCCCAGCTGTGCGAAGCATCTCCGAGAGAGCCTTGCAAAGCCTCTGGGGTTCTGTGTGCCACGCCAATGGAAAATGAGGCCTCTTCGCCAGCAAAGACGGCGAGTTTTACTTCAAAATAGCACTGATCTTGATGAAGAGCTGCATTGGCGATGCATGATCCAGCACCTTTAATAAGCGTCCCATGCTTGTCGATCACAACATTTGCGGCCTTGGCCTTTTCGTCTGCGGTCTAGTTAGTTGATTGAAGAGTGCATATTTGCTTTTGAGACAAGCGTCTTTGATTAAATTTTTTGCAAACGTACCAAAGAAGGCCTGGTCGACCGTCGAGACTTGGTCGTGCTTGGACTCGCTGTGCGTGCACTCATTCTTTGTCAGTCGTCATCGAAAGGATGGAGAAACAGAGAGGAAGCACAATTTAATACTCTGGATGCTCGGAAAGTATGTTGCACATAGCTACGCATTGCACGCCAGCCAGCCGGCCAGCCTCTTGCGCTGGCAAGCGCGCTCGCCGCAGGCTTTTGGGCTATCTTTCTCTCTTTTGTCCATGGCAAAGGCAGACCTTGACCATTGAAGCGTGGCTCGCGACTTTCTCAGAGACGCGCGCGCGCGCGCACGCCCGAAACTCAGCGAACTGACGAACGCGGTCGGCTCGCGGCGCCTGATGCTCCTTCACTTTCGTCGCCTCGGTCCTGGCTGTCGTCTTCAATCCCACGTACCAGCAATCGAGGAGCTGGCCCATGATGCCAGCAATCCTGTGGAAAAAGTAGAAATAGGGATTTGGGCGATTTGGGTTTCGTTGCGATCATGCATGCACGCACAGGAAATGCAGCAAGAAAGAAAACAAGCAAAGCGTCGAGACGGGCGGAGAAGCGAGAAGAAGAACGTGCAAGAGACAAGAGACGAGAGATGAACAAAGGTCTGCCATGAAGAGACAAAAGTCTTTGAAGGGATGAGGTGCGTTCAAGGGTTCACAGTCAAGTCGAAGAGGACGCACGCGTGCTGCGCTGCGTTGCGTATTTATGTCCCTGATGCAATCACGAAAACCCGGCAAAAGTTGTTTGTCTTAGTACAGCTCCATGCTCAGCTCCTCAAAATACGGGTGGCGAAGGGCGGCGCGAGCGGAAATGCGTTTAGCAGTGTCGTAGAGCAGGCACTGACGAAGAAGGTCGAGGCCTTCTGCGTCGAGTCCAGGCACAGCCTTTTCGAGCGGTTGTGGCCTCCAGTGCGGAAACTCGGTATTGAAGTCCGGAAGCGAGTGGACGCCGGGCCAGGTTTCTTCGGTCGGGGTGCCGAGCTGACGGAAGATGCGAAAGATCTCGTCGATCTCGCACTCACCAGGCCAAAGGGGCCGACGGTTGACCATTTCGGCAAAGATGGTACCGACAGACCACATGTCGACGGGCAGCGCGTAGCGACGCTGGCCGAGGAGAATCTCAGGCGCGCGGTACCACAGCGTGACCACCTCGTGCGTGTAGGTGCGAAAGGGCAAGGAGAAGGCGCGGGCAAGACCAAAGTCGGCTACCTTGAGGACGCCCTGCTGGTCAATGAGGAGGTTCTGAGGCTTGAGGTCACGATGGAAGATGCCAGAAGCGTGGCAATACTCGAGACCAAGCAGCATTTGTGACATGTAGGAGCGCACAAGATCTGGGCTCATGGGGCCGTCCATGTTGTCCATGTACTTGCGGAGATCCTGGTCAAGCCACTCAAAGACGAGGTAGAGACGCGCGGGCGACTGCTGGTGCTCTACATCGCGGAGACGCACAATGTTTGGGTGCTCGAGTTCCTTCAGGAGGCTGATCTCGCGGAGAGCGGTGCTGGGCACGCCCTCGTCCTCCACCTCGAGGCGAATTTTCTTGAGCGCTACGAGCTCGCCGCTCGAGCGATGCTTGGCCTTGTACACCACGCCGTATGTGCCTTCGCCCGCAGGCTTTTCCACCATGACGTACTTTTGCTTAATGGACGCCATTGTGCTATGCTAGACGCTGTTCACCGTTTTCTGTTTTCGGGTGCTAACCGTCTGTCTGAGCGCGGCGCGGCCAGTCAGGCCCTGCGCGGCACGCTTTCGCGACTTCTTGTTCGCAAGTCTGCGCAGGGGGGCGCTTTACGGCGCTCTTGCTCGCCTCGCAGGTCCGAGAAGCCTGCAAGCACGGGCAAGGCGAGACCACGAAGGGTGAGCTCGAAGGAGAAGGAGAAGGGGTCCGGGCTGGCGGTCGTAACCGTGGCTGCCGAGCTCGACTCCTCGAGGGCTTCGCCGCGGGTACGCGCGAGCGAACGAGCGAGCGAGGGAGCGGGCGCACGAGCGTTAAGGAAGCCGCGAGCGGCGGCGACGGCGCGCGCTAGAGAGGGCGCGCGGAAGAGGTTCGGGCGCGTCGCAAGTGGGCAATGGTGCTCTGCTCGAGACCAAAAGGGCCTCGCAAGAGAATCCAAGACTCCGCGCGTGCCTCCCTTCTCGAGTTTGAATGCTCTTGCCTAGGGTATCTCCATGAGCTACACTAGCAGTCCGTTCTGTCTGGGCGGTTTTGCCTCCTAGGGGGGCAGCTCGCGAAATCGTCTGGGGACCTCAAGCCGGTACACACTATGTACGGGGACCCCGGTGTGCTCCGGGTTCTTCGATCTTTTTCCTTTTGCAGGCTGTGCTGGCTGGACTGCCGATGAAAATGCACCACCGCCGCCGCCGCCGTGCGAGAGCGGGACGGGGAGCAGAAAAAGCCTCACAGGAAGCCCATCGTGCATAGCTGCCACTAGTACGCTCGCACGGGCGTTCAAGCAGGTCGCGCCGAGTCGGACCGTGCCACTTTCTGTTAGGTAGTAAACCCAGGTTTCGTCGGCATCTAGTCCAGCTTTGGTGCAAGATACGGCGGCCTCGGGCAGACCTCAAACAGCAAAAGGCGCGCGAGCACGAGCGAGCAGAGCAAGCACCGCGAGCAACGCGAGCACCGCGCGAGCGCAGACGCCGCAAGAGGACCGCGGTCCCATCCGTCAGCGCCAGTACTAGCGTACCCAGCAAGGTTCCGCCAGCAAGGTCTCGCAAGAAAGAAGAGGGCAAAATGCGAATCGAGTACTTTTTCGACGTCATTTCGCCGTATTCGGCCCTTGCGTGGAATGTGGTGCGGAGATATCAAAAGCTGTGGAATATTGAGCTTATTGCGCGGCCGATTTTTCTCGGAGGAGTGATGCAGGCCACCGGGAACAAGCCGCCGGCGATGCTCCCCCCTCGCGCCAAGATGCAGAACGAGGATATGGCTCGTAATGTGGCACTTTATGACGTCCCAATGCTTCCCACGCCCAATAACTTCTTCACGGAGGTAGCACGTACCGTTCTTCAGTGCCAGCGCGTCCTCGTGGCCGCAGAGAATCTGCAAAAGGATGGTGCCCAGATCGACATGTATGCTCTGATTGATTCCTTTACGGAGGGCGTGCACCTTGACAAGTCGGCTCGTGATGAGAAGAACGACCTGAAGATTGATGACGACTTCTTGCGGTGGCGCTGTGAAAAGGCGGGTCTCTCGAACGATGTCGTGAGTCAGCTCCTCGACGCCCGTTCGAGCAAAGCCGTCAAGGAGGCCTTGCAAAAGAACACCATGGATGCTGTCGAGGCCGGTGCATACGGGGCCCCGTTCATGCGTATCACGGGCGGAAAGCCTCCTTTTGACAACACGTTTACCATTTTTGGCTCGGATCGCTTCGAGCAGATCGCGCACATTTGCGACAAGACTTGGTACGGTCCGCAGCCGACCCGGCATCCAGATGCCAGCAGCAAGCTCTAATTGTTTCAGAGCGAGAAGACGTCCAACATACGCGTGCACACCAGATGTATGCGAAAAGAACAGAAGAAATGAAAAAGAAAAACTCCTTCACAGCTAGTATAGTACTTACACAAAACGATTTTACAGGTGTGAATCAACGGGTGAATGAATGTATGTGACAGGCCTGAAGGCAGACGCGAGGTACGCATGCACCACGACGGATGGCTGACTTAAAGACACATGAGTGCGACGCTAAGATTGTCAGCCGAGCCAGCGCGGATGGCATGGTGTACGAGCGTTTCGGCTGCCTCGTTGGCAGTCGCGCCAGAGTGCAGCGCCACCCGGCAGATCTCGACGGCGATCTCGTTCTCCACTACATCCCAGACGCCATCAGAAGCGATGATGACAAAGTGATCCTCTGCGATAAGTCGCACGTCGCAAATTTCCGGGACGCTCGAAAGCACATTTTGGGCTTGTAGACGGCGATCATTGTCAGTCTCCTTGGTTTCGGAGAACGGCGGCAATGTCGCATGGAGGTCATGACCCTTGTGCTTGAAGCTTCCCATGGCGCGCGAGAGATTGAGATCGTGAAAGAGTCGCCCGGACCCACTGAGGACACCGCCCATATTGAGAACGCGTTGACGCTCGTCGGCATCAACCGCGGGGCGATGATCGCGAGTGAGTGGCACAGCACGACCATTTCTGCAGAGAACAGCCCGGGAGTCGCCGACCCAGGCCACAACAAGCTGGCGCGTCTCAGGGAAGAGAGCAGCCACAGTGGCAGTCGATCCTGCGTCTTCCTTTGCAGCTCCTTGCGATTTGCAACGGCGAAGTGATTGATCGGCTTGCGCCTGTAACGATTTGCCGGCCGCCTGTTTGATTTCGCGGACCTGGGCGAGAAGCTCGAGGTCTGCATTGAGGAATGCCTCTTTGAGCAGCACCGGCACGAGGGTTTCGTTGGAAGCTTCGGCAGCGAGGCTTTCGTGGAGATGCGCGCAAAACGTTGTTGCGAGCCAATGGCTCATCATGGACCCACCGTGGCCGTCGAAAATGCCCGCAAGAACTGCTCGAGTATCCGCCTCGATGGCGACGCGGTCCTCCATCGTGGACCGAGATCCTTTCGCAGCAGCAAAGCCTGTCGCCGCAGGACCTTGTCCATGGACATGGATAGCCTCAAAGCTTGGGCGTGCAAGTAAAGATCTACGCGGGCGGGTTCGAGGGGATGTGTCGTCGTCGTCGTCGTCGTCGTCGTCGTCGTCGTCGTTGGCGACGTCGCAGACTTGAAGCGAGGCGGCAAGCGCATCATCGTCCAGCGAAAGGTCCTCAACCGAGCCGATTGAGGACTCGTCCGAGTCTTCGCTATCGCTTTCTTCTTCTCCTTGCTTGCGTTCGGTAACGCGGTCGATGCCTTGGAAACTACGCGCATGCTTCCGAAGGAACGGCTGCGCCAGCGGCATACACTTGACGTTGTGCTCTGCAGCAGTCACGGTCTGCTGCATCGGCCGCATCGCCTGCAAAGAGAGAAGATCAGAAGGCATTCTCTCCCCTACCTCTCTGCTTCCGATTATTGTTGTTGTTCTTGTTGCTGGTGTTGCTCGCTCTTACGTGCTGCTCGTGCGTGCTGTTGCGGGTGTGTTGCCGCCGGCCGCGCGCGGATGCGCAAAAGCTCGCCTGGCGTGCAACGCCACGTCGCCACTCCACCTCAACGAAGGTGGTGCGCAGATGCCTGGGCGGGGTGGCCTGAAGTGGCTGCCTGGCTCTGGCACCCACGGGCTGCTGGTTGGCTCGCTGCTGCTGCTGCTGGCGGGCTGCTTGCCTGCCCGGCTCGCGTGCCTGATCGCTCGCAATCTTACTATAATCGCAGACTCGCTCGCTCGCGCCGTCGCTGCGCTCTCTCCGCGCGCAGCCCCGCCCCGAAGCAGACTCGCTCGCTCGCTCGCGGACGCTTGCTTTCCTCCCGGGTTGCAATTCTGCGCCGGGCCGGTGCACGATGCCGCTGCGCTCGAGCGTTTCTGCCAGGCAGCTCGCCACATCGGCCCCCGCGTTCCCGGTCTTTCGCGTGCGCGCTCGAGCGCGATGGTGTGCGCCGGGAACGCCGTGTTATCGTGCACGTTGCTGCGCGTGAGGCGCACCCCGGCTTCGCTGCTACGGAACCCCGTTTCGTATCGTCCCTTTTATATTTGGGGGGGGCTGGCTGTGGGGGAGTATGGTGCCGGGTCTTGTGCAGGACGGCGGGTGAAAGAGACTTACGCGCGTCATGAAATGGAGCGGGCGGCGCTGCGGCGCGCAAGTGAACCATGGTATGCGCGCAAGTGGAGCATCGCGCGGGCGTAAGTAGCGGTCCTTGCAATAGCGCACTTGCGGCGGGACCTCGATCGTCTCCGCGGGCGCTGCAAGCTGCAGCTGCTGCTGCCACTGCTGCTTCGATTCTTTCGACTCCGCACGATCTCATCTATACTCCCTCTGACGAAGGCTGGCTTCGACTGCGACTGCAACTTGAGGCCTGGCTGCGATCCCAAGCCTCGCTTCGGCGAGTTTTGCTAGCTGTTCGGTGTGGCTGGCCGCGTCCCACGGAGCTGCTTCGGGTGGGTAAATTGCGGTGGTCCCAGCCTGCCGCCTCCAAGCTGTAATAGGCCTACTACAACTACTACTACTGCTGCGCATCGCCACGCAACGCAACGCAAGCTTTGGCGCTGCTGGCATCCAGGTGTACATACAGCAAAGAACGCCGTGCAATGCGAGGCGGCGCGCGTTGAAATGCAGAGCCCTCGCGCTGCAATGCTTCGAGTCCGCACTGCACTGCACTGCACTGCACTGCACTGCAGGCAGTGCGTGCGTGTTGTGTGCACCGCCTTTCCACTAGTATTTCATTTCGACGTTTAGCTGGGCGAGGCGGCTTGCGTAAGCTGCATTCCATTCCATTCCATTTCATTTCACCTTGCTCTGCCTTCGTTGGTCGTTCACAAGCAAGGCGGATTGCATTTCACTGCTGGCGCATTGCACGCGTAATAAATGACCCACGTGCAACAAGGGTTTGTTTGTAAGCACTGCCTTGCAAACAAGCACTGCTTGCAGCGACGCACTCCAAGTAAGTCCCGCGCCCGAGCCCGAGCGAGCGGGCGGCCAAGGCCTGGCTTATGAGTCACGAACGAAGCGCGTACCTCGAAGGCGATGCCGCGACATGCCTGCGTCTCTGCGCTGGCTGCTCCATTTAGTCCGGGCTGCGAGCGAGCATCCTGGTCCACCGCGCAGGCCCCGGCCGCGGTGGACGCGCGAGAAGGACTCGAGGTGGATGTAGCGCCGGCGGTAGCAGCGCGCTACGAGTCGAGGGAGTGCGAGCTCCCGGAAGGAGCCTGACTGTGAGGGAGGCCAGAAAAAAGTACGGTATGTAGTAGTAGAGCATTAGTGGTATACTACAAGCGGCGGCGGCTGAGCGCGGCGAGGGCAAGGTCGAGACTCGACAGAACCGTAACGCACCCCGCGGAGACTACATTACAAGCTTGAGTGAGCGAGAGCACCAAGCAAGCAGTTCGGCGGTGAAGCACAAGGCAAGCAAGCAAGCAAGCAAGCGAAGAGGCGAGCGAGCGAGGCAGGATGGGCGTCAAGACCGTGAGCACGAAGGAGCTCGCGCAGCACAGCACCAAGGAAAACGCGTGGCTGGTCATCGACGGCAATGTCTATGACGTCAGCAAGTTCGCCATGCTCCACCCGGGCGGAGAGGAGATCCTCTACGAGTACGCCGGCCAGGACGTGACCGAGACCTTTTACGGCCTCCACAGGCACGAGGTCCTCGCCAAGTACGCCCCCAAGCTCCTCGTGGGCCGCCTCGAGGGCACGGGCGAGGAGTCGGCCGACACCAAGCCTCTCGAGCGCAGCGAGCTCAGCATCCTGCCCTTTGCCGAAAACACCGGCTTCCAGGGCTTTGATTCGCCGTACTGGACCGAGTCCCACGTCGACTTCCGCCGCAATGTCCGCCAGTGGCTCCACGACAACGTTCGCGACGCCGCCGAGGAGGGCGAGTTGAGCGGCAAGGCGCCCACGCAGGAGCTCTTCCAGCTCATGGGTGATGTCGGCCTCCTGGCAGGCCGCATGGGCCCCGGCGCCGCCATGAAATACGCACCCAAGGAGCTCTTCGGTCTCCCCAAGGAGAAGTTCGATTACTTTTACGAGATGATCCTCCACGAGGAGGTCGGCCGCCTCGCGTGCCCTGGCTTCGTTGATGGCATCGGGTCCGGCATGGCCATCGGCCTCCCGCCCGTCCTTCAGTTCGGCCCGGACTGGATGAAGGACAAGGTCGCCAAGGAGGTCCTTTCGGGCGAGAAGCGCATTTGCCTCGCCATCACTGAGGCCTTTGCTGGCTCCGATGTGGCGCACGTCAAGACCCGCGCTGAGCTCTCCGCCGACGGCACGCACTACATTGTCAACGGCACCAAGAAGTGGATCACGAACGGCCACGATTCGCACTACTTTACCACCCTCGTCCGCACCGGCGGCGAGGGCCATGGTGGCCTCTCGTTCATGCTCATCGAGCGCGGCGAGGGCGTCGAGACCAAGAAGATCAAGACTTCGTACTCTCCCTCTGCAGGTACGGCCTACATTACCTTTGAGAACGTCAAGGTCCCGGCCGAGAACCTCATTGGCGGCGAGAACATGGGCTTCTTGCTTTCCATGTACAACTTTGTTCACGAGCGCTGGATGATCTGCGCCTACATCAACGCCGGGTCGCGCGGCATGATTGACGAGTGCCTGCGCTGGACGCAGCAGCGCAAGGCGTTTGGCAAGCCTCTTCTTTCGCAGCCCGTCGTCCGCAAGCAGATTGGCGAAATGATCTCGCGCGTCGAGGCCGTCTCGGCTTGGACTGAGAACATCACGTACCGCATGTGCAACATGCCTTACCACGAGATGTCCTCCAAGCTTGCGGGCCAGGTCTGCCTGCTCAAGTACGAGTGCACGCGCGTGGCGCATGATGTGGCTGACATGGCCGTGCAGATCTTTGGTGGTCGCGGCATCACCCAGAGCGGTATGGGCAAGTACGTGGAGCGTTTCATGCGCACGTACAAGTTCGCCAGCATCCTTGGCGGCAGCGAGGACGTTTTGATCGATGCCGGTCTGCGTCTGTCCATGGCCACCGCTGCCAAGGAGTTTGGCAACCTTTCCCGCGCGCGTCTGTAAGCCAGCCAGCCAGCCCGTCAGCCTATTTCCCCTTTAAACCGTCTCTTCGTGAGGACAGGCGTTTAGCTCATTGGACCTTGGCGATCGCTTTGGTGTCAATACTGCTGCACTCCTGTCCTGCGAGCGTTGCAAGCGAGTTCGCTCAGCTTGCGTCTTTTGTCCCGTCTAACTATCATTATCTAAGCATGAAACTTGAACCGAGCGATTGCCTCCCTTTCGGACCATGGCCTTCAACCCTCCGCTCATCCTCGCAAACTCGACGTGCTCGCTCATCCTCGCAAACTCGACGTGCTCGCTCATCCTCTTTCTCTCTTTTCCCACTCGGCTCGCTGGCCCCCCGCGTCTCCTCCACTTTCTCCTTCTCCGCAGACAGCAACCTCGCGCGCACGAGCTTGATCACCTCCACGAGCAAGCAGACACAGCAGCTCTCAATCTTGCCCTCCCCACGCCCCACCCTTGTGAGTTTCCACGCCCACCGCGGTGCAGATGGTGCTCCCCGGAGCAGATGACGCCCATCTCGAACGACGGGTAAAGTAAAGTATGCACGCAATGCAATGCGGGCTGGTCTTGTTGCGCTGGGCCTGCCTAGGAGTAGTAGGAGCAGGCCGGGTGACGAAGGCGGCGAGCAAAGTTGAAATTCCACTCCCGAAGAACCGCGACGCTCGCGCGGCAGAGCGCGGGCACGGCGCTGCCGGCGGCCTCGAGGGCGGCGCGGGCGGGCGGGCGGCGGCGCGCGGCGCAGGCGGAGGCCGTCCATCCATCGGCCCATCGGTCCATCGCGGCGTCCATCGGTCCATCGCGGCGCGGCCGGGTCGGTCGGTCGGTCGGTCGGTCGCGCGGGCGGCCGTCGCGACGGCGGCGCGCGCGGGCCCGGGCCGCGGCGCCGGCGCGGGCGGCGGCGAGGAGAGCTGGCGCAGGAGCAGGCGCGGGAGCAGGCGCAGGCGGCGAGATGTTCCAGGCCGTGGGCGACCTCGTGACGCTCAAGTGGGTCCGCGAGCACCCGCTCGTGACGTCGACGGTGGCGGCCGCGGCGGCGGCGTACTCGCTGGCGACCTTTGCGGGCGGCGAGATCGCGTCGCGGTCGCCCAGCGCGGACGCGGGGGCCGCGGCCGCCTCGGCAGCGTCGAGAAAACCGCCCGCGAGGAGCATTTCGTGGCGCGACGAGTGCGGCGGCAAGCTAGCCCAGTTCATGGACGACACGCCGCCGCATGGGAAACCCTCGGACATTGTGTCGGCGCGCACCGCCTCCTCTGTCTCGCTTGCCGACGAAGACGGCCGCAGCGAGATTTCTGGCCCACCTGGTGCAGGAGCGCCAAGACGAAAACACGGTGATGACAACAAAGATGCGAATACCGAAGACGAGGCCGAGGACGGCGATGAGGAAACCAAGCAGGAGATCCCGGCAGCTGCAGCCAATGTAAATAAGTCCAGTTCTGGCGCAGCGGGTGACGCCAGCAAGGGTCCCTTGCAGCGATCGTCTTCGCCCGTCACACGGAGCCAATCTGATGAGTTCGAGTCAGCATCCGCGAGCACGCCCGGCACGGGCTCTGGCATCGCGCTCGATATTGAAGACGCAGACGCGGACGAGACAGGGGACTCGCGATCGCGCAATGAAAGTGATCTTTCAGGAGGAAGCGGTGGGGAAGAAGCCCCCTCGCCGCAGTGGGGCTGGTTCGTGAGCATGACACCCCCTCAACAACAAATGTACGGGCCGCAGAAGAATGCAAGGCCCGCAAAAATGAGCAACAAGTCTGTCTCTGTAAATGAATAAACTGTCACGCTCACCTTATATATTTCCTGCTATTGATTCTCCTTCTCTATTTCCCTTGAAGATATGTCGCGGTTATGCGCGCCTTGACTTTGCTTCCGAGCCTCTTGCCTCTTGCCAAAGATAGGACAAATGAAAAATATCGAACTTCTTACTCTTCGTCTCTCTCCAAGTCTCTTTATGAAGAAACGGTCTCGAGCGAGAGCACTCTACCTACGACGATACCCTGCTTGCGAAGCACAGCTTTGACGACGGGAACGTCTTGCGGGAACGACAGTGCTTGCGCTAGCAGGCGCTTGGGAATGCCAAAACGTACGCGCTCCTGTGCCGGGTTGTGGACGCGAACAATGACCGCCTCGTAAAGGAGTGTGTCCCGCGGCAAACCTGTAGGCGAAAGGGGAGATGCCGGGCCCGCGACGTCTGCCTTGGATTCGAGCTCGACTCGGGGACGCGCCAAAAAGTCACCCACAAGAGCTTCAGGTGATAGTCCAGCGCAAAAGTGAATCAGCGTCAGACGTTCTCTCTCTCCCAGAGGCACGCGTAGCTCGCGCAAAATGGCGCGCACCTGATCTTCGGTTACCACATGGCCCGATACATGTGCGGCCACAATCTCATGAACCTGATTCGGTGAGACGAGAGCATCGTGAAGATAGGTTTGCACTTCGCGAAGCAACTTGCGTTGTGCGGTGCTGGCGCCGCTGCTGATTCGCATGCTTCGGCCTACGTCTTTCTTGGCCGAAAAATCGTATCCATCTTCGCAATCGAGATGGAACTTGTCCGGGGCACCAACCTCGTTCGAAAACCCAGTATTGCGCGAAAAAGGGTTTGACGATCCGGTCGGGGTAACAAAAAAGCTGCCCTCGACAAGGCGTTGCGTGTAAATTGAGATGGGCGTCGAGAAATCTACGTCGGCAACCTCCTTCTCCTCTGCCAGATCTCGCTCACGGGTGTACTGAATGGGTCGCATTGCATCTCGCTGTCCATAACAGTGTCCTGAGGATGTCTCGAAGGGCGCTGGCTGCACGGACTTTCGCAAAGCGTCGGCCTGCTTGGCCTCCTCCTCGCGCCTAGCCTCCTCTAGAAAGCGTTCCTCGAGAAGTCGCATGCGTGGACCTTTGACGAGGCCTCGAGGGTCCTGTTTTACGGGCGGTCGTCCGTCGCGGAGCATTTGCTGCGAGGTGGAAAATCGTGGCACCATGTGTCCGTGGCCGTGCGCAAGGATGTTCTTGCGCGATTCTTCGCTCGCCTCTTCAAGGTCGCGTTCTTCGATCCAGTTACCAATGCGGCACCCACGGTTCCCGGCATTGTTGTACTCCATCGTGCCGCTAAATCTACTCCTCTCTCTCGCTCGTGAGCTTATGCTTTCCTTCCGTCGCACGTCGCACGCTGCGAGTTTGTCCGCGCGTGCGTCGCTCGTGACGAATGCTTTGACAAAAGTCTGTCTTCTTCTTTCGGTATTCCTCTTTCGCTACGCCTACCCGTAGTTCTTGTTGTTGTTGCTGTGCTCTCGCGACGTTCGAGCACATTGCAAGGCAATTCACCCACTTGTCACGCCACGAAAAGAAGCCAAAATGCAAATAAATGTTTCTTCTTCTTCTTCTTCTTCATGCACAGCTGGGTAGAGTCTTACAAACGTAAATCTCGATCGTTGTGCTACACCCAGCATCGACAATCAACGGAACTATTTTTCCATTTTGGAAGTAGGCGTCCTAATTAGTTGTAGAGGCCAGTCAGCGGGTAAGAAAGAAAGTCAAAAAAAGGATTATAAGCTATTAACGCGCTTCGTAGCATCCCACAACTTTTCAAGGCCTCGAAAGAAAACCTTGTCATGGTCATGGTTGAGTTTTAGATTTCCAAGTACACAAAGACGGGGCCCACTCACTTCTCATCCTCGTCACTTGTTGAAGCGTGCAAGCGCAGCATCCGCCTGAAGCTTGCGTCGATGAGCCTGCATGCACTCGGGAGAGCAATAGTAATACTCGAGGCGATTGAACCACTTGGAAGAAGGTCCCAGGAGTTTCTTGTCGCATGAAGCGCAAGAGGGTGCCGATGCAAGCGCTGCAGCCTCCTCGGCCTCCTTGCGTTTGGCAGCCTCCTCTTCCAATTTGCGCTGACGCTGCTTTTCCTCGCGTTTACGTTGCGCCTGTCGCTTCTTTCGCTCGCGTTGGCGTTCCTTTTTTGCAGCTTCACTCTCGTCCGTAATTGCTTCCGGAATTGCCGCCTTCTGGTAATCCCACATGTCGGGAAAATCGCCTCGAAAACGCCGAAAGGCGTCCTTACAACTCTTCCTTTCCGACGCGCAGTGAAAAGGAAGCTCACCCCGATTGTTCGGGATACATGGGCTAGCCCCATTTTCGAGCAAAAGACGAACCACATGTTCATGACCCGATCGAGCTGCCACATGGAGTGCCGTATCCCCGCTGTCACGCAGACTCAGTGTGTTCAGCACCTCCGCGTCTTGGCTAATGCAGAGAATGACAGACGCAATGTCGCCAGACTGGCAAGCCTCGAGCATGTTCCGCATAAGCTCGGGGTCCTCCGGTTCTTCCACGGACTCCGTGTCAGCTGCTGCAGCAGCTGCATCCGCTTTGCTGGGCGGCTGAGGCGGTGAGGCTTTGTTGGCGGACCGGGCAAGTCGCGCCTTCTCGCGATCTTCTGCAGCCTTTTGCTTGGCCACCACCTCAGCTTGGCGCTCTTGGTATGCAGACTCGGGCTCAAAGTGAACCGTGGCCAGCCGTATGCCGACTTCAGTGGCGCCCTTGACTGTGGGTCGCCGCACGGGAAAAGGTATCCTGCGTACACGCGGATCCTTGGACGAAAGTACGCTCTCGTTCCCAAAGAAAATGTGCTGATTCGTCTTGCTGATGGACACGAAAATGCGGCTCGAAGCTGAAATGTGGGCTGTCCAGGACTCCAAAAGTTCGCCAATCTCCGTCTTGAGCATTTGCTCATTGTATCGGCGAATACCTGCACCCGCGCTCTTTGCGTTGCCCTTGGCACTGTCGTTGGCACTTTGTGCTTTTCCCTGCTTGGCTCGAATTACGTAGCGATGGAATGACTTGCTTGCGACTACTTCGCGGCCATTCCGGAGCACGACGCCTGCAAAGTGGCCCGCGCCATGTAAAAGGACAACCCAGAGGGGCTTCTCGTGAAGGGCGACAACATCTTCATGTTCGCGCTTCTTGTCGAGAGCTACAGCTGCTGGCACCCATGCCAGCGTGGACGGCTCCTTGCCAAGCACCTTGAGTCCAACCATCATTGAAGCGTGTTCGCGGCGAACGCCCCCTTCCTCGTTGCCTGGAGGCATATCCTCTGTATCGGATCCGACATAGGGCTCGGACTCCGATCCAGAGCCAGACAGGGACTCTTCGTCTTCAGCTTTCGACAAATCGCGTTCGGCTTCGCTTTCAGACAAAGCCGGCTTGCCTGCATCGCGACGTTTGAGGTTGAGTCTGTGAAAATCTGTCTTAAAGTGGGCGCGCTGCGACCCGAGGTCCTCAAACTGCAATCCACACGTTCTGCAAGAGGTTGAACCAAGCTCGCCCGCATCCTCTTGGCTTCTTGGTTCGCTCTCGTTTGCCCCACTCTGGGCGTCCGCGGCCGTCGTCGTCGTCGTCGTCGTGACCGCTGATGAGGACGACTCAAGCTCGGCTTGCTCACCGAAAGCGAGGCTTCCGCGCCTCAAGAGCTCAAACAGATTGCCCGAGGTCTGCGCCATCGTGCCGTCTCTCGCGAGCTGCCTGACTCACCGTGCGGGGTTCCACGCCGTGCCGCCAGCGCGTGCGCACGAATTGGGTTTGCTTCCTTTGCTCGCGAGCTTCAGGCCCGACCACTGTTCTCGATCGAGAGCGCGGATCGTTTGCCGCACGAGCGGGGAACGGACCCGGCGCGAAGCGAATGGGCTCCTTCCTCAACGTATAGATAGCCTGACTGTAAAATATGCCGCCACCGATGCTATGCAAGCGCTCTTGCTTTCAGTCGCCAACATTTGTTTGGAAAGCGCTGGACAGTTTAGTATGACGCCAGGATGAAGCTTGTAGATTCAAGAAAGGGTTCTCGTACTTTTTTTAGTGCCTATTCCGTCGGCCTATTCCAATGTTGCTGTGTCCGAGTAGTGATGCAGTCCCTTTGAACGCCCGACGTCGATGTAACATGTAAAGGAAATTTAATTTTTAGCCTCGTGGCGAGCGTCGAGATTTTTTTCTTCTTCTGCTTTCCCGGTCTGCAGGAAGACGGGCGGGGCAGTCAATCATGCTTGACCGAGTCCACTGGGACAATCCACTTTTCACTTTGACAAGAGGCCTACAGTCTGTAGGAAATGCCATTGGATTTTCAGCAGCAAATCATTTCAGCTGCTTGAGAAAAGTGGATTGACAATGTGGAAAGTGGATAGTGGATTGTCCCAGTGGACTCGGTCAAGCATGATTGACTGCCCCGTCTGTCTTCCTGGTTGCTCGGGGTTCCTTCTCACAAAGGTAACGAAAGTTCTTTCAAACGACCTCATAGCAGCAGACCGGGGAAAGCAAATCCGATACTCAGGATGAGCTTGAAACGAAAAAGACTGGTTGACGTACTCGCTTGGACGAGGGGTGCATATCACCGTCTCTGGAATGAGGTGAGGTATGCCTCCAATGACGAGGAGGTGCGCAACCTTGGCGAAAGGGTTGTCGCGACTATGCGCAAGCATCCCGGGGACGAAGATGTCCAAGAAAATGCATTCTCTGCTATTCGTAATCTCGCAGTCAGAAATGGCCGCAACAAAAAGATTCTAGGGCAAGAGCTCGATGTCGGCAAGGACATCGTCGCGGCCATGCGCAACCATTCCTGGAGCGCAACCATTCAGGAGCACGCATGCGAAGCTCTTTTGAGTCTCGCAGGCAATGATCGCAACAAGGTGATCCTCTGGGAAAAGCTCGAGGTCGGCAAGGAAATCGCCGCGGCCATGCGCAACCATCCCGAGAGTGAAACCATTCAGGAGAAAGTATGCAAAGTTTTTTGCAGTCTCGCGGCCAATAATCGCAACCAGGTGAACGGTGAACCTCCGGCGAGAGGTCGAGGTCGGCAAGGCGATCGTCGCGGCCATGCGCAAGCATCCCGAGAGCGAAACCGCTCAGGAAATTGCATGCGGAATTTTGGCGAAGCGAGCAGCCAGTAGTGCTCGCAACCAGGAGATTCTCGGGCAAGAGCTCGAGGTCGGCAAGGATATCGTCGCGGCCATGCGCAATCATCCTGACAGTGAAGCAGTCCAAGAATATGCCTGCTCTGCTCTTCGGAATCTCGCAGCCAACAATGATCGCAACCAGGTGATCCTCGGTCAAGAGCTCGAGGTTGGCAAGGATATCATCGCGGCCATGCGCAAGCATTCCAAGAGCGTACTCGTTCAGGAGAAAGCATGCGGAGCTCTTTGGGAACTCGCAGTCAATTATCGCAACGAGAAAACCCTCGGGCAAGAGCTCGAGGTCGGCAAGGAGATCATCGCGGCCATGCGCAACCATTTCGGGAGCGAAGGTGTTCAAAGATATGCCTGCTCTGCTCTTCAAAATCTCGCAGTCAATGATCGCAACAAAGAGATCCTCGGGCAAGAACTCGAGGTCGGCAAGGAGATCGTCGCGGCCATGCGCAACCATTCCGGGAGCGAAGGTGTTCAAAAATATGCCTGCGCGGCGCTTGGAAATCTCGCGTTCAATAATGATCGCAACAAGAAGATCCTCGGACAAGAGCTCGAGGTCGGCAACGAGATCCTCGAAGCTATGCGCAACTATCCCGGGAGCGAAGGTGTTCAAAGATATGCCTGCTATGCTCTTTGGGATCTCGCACGCAACAATCGCAACGGGGAGATTCTCCTTGAGAAGGTCGAGGCTGGCAAGGACATCGTCGCGGCCATGCACAAACACCCAGAAAGCCGAGATCTGCAGAGATCTGTATGCGTAACTCATCTCAGTCTCGCAGCTGACGAAGGCAACCAGGAAATTCTCATCCAAGAGCTCGAGGTCGACGAGGAGATCGTCGCGGCCATCCGCAAGCATCCGGGAAGCGAATGTGTCCAGATGGCTGCATGCTGGACACTTGCACGTCTCGCAGCCAATGCTCGCAGAAAGTGGATTCTCTGGCCAGAGGTCGGGGTCGGCAAGGCGATCGTCGAGGCAATGCGCAAGCACCCTGACAGTGAAGCGGTTCAAAAATATGCTTGCTGTGCTCTTCGGAATTTCACAGCCAACAATGATTGCAACCAGGAGATTCTCGGGCAAAAGCTCGAGGTCGGCAAGGACATCGTCGCGGCCATGCGCAAGCATCCTGACAGTGACGCGGTTCAAAGATATGCCTGCTCTGCTCTTCGGAATCTCGCAGCCAACAATCATCGCAACCAGGTGATCCTCGGGCAAGAGGTCGAGGTCGGCAAGGATATCGCCGCGGCCATGCGCAACCATCCCGAGAGTGAAACCATTCAGGAGAAAGCATGCGAAGCTCTTTACAGTCTCGCAGCCGACAATCGCAACCGGGTGATCCTCGGGCAAGAGCTCGAGGTCGGCAAGGCGATCATCGCGGCCATGCGCAACCATCCCGAGAGCGCAACAATCCAGGAGAATGCATGCGGTGCTTTTTATAGCCTCGCAACCAACAATGATCGCAACCGGGTGATCCTCGGGCAAGAGCTTGAAGTCGGCAAGGAGATCGTCGCGGCCATGCGCAACCATCCCGAGAGCGCAACAATCCAGGAGAATGCATGCGGTGCTTTTTATAGCCTCGCAACCAACAATGATCGCAACCGGGTGATCCTCGGGCAAGAGCTTGAAGTCGGCAAGGAGATCGTCGCGGCCATGCGCAAGCATCCCGAGAGCGAAACCGTTCAGGAAATTGCATGCGGAATTTTGGCGAAGCTCGCAGCCGACAATCGCAACCGGGTGATCCTCGGGCAAAAGCTCGAGGTCGGCAAGGAGATCGTCGCGGCCATGCGCAAGCATCCCGAGAGCGCAACAATCCAGGAGAATGCATGCGGTGCTTTTTATAGCCTCGCATCCAACAATGATCGCAACCGGGTGATCCTCGGGCAAGAGCTTGAAGTCGGCAAGGAGATCGTCGCGGCCATGCGCAACCATCCCGAGAGCGCAACAATCCAGGAGAATGCATGCGGTGCTTTTTATAGTCTTGCAGCCAACAATGATCGCAACCAGGTAATCTTCGGGCAAGAGCTCGAGGTCGGCAAGGAGATCGTCGCGGCCATGCGCAACCATCCCAAGAGCGCAACAATCCAGGAGAATGCATGCGGTGCTTTTTATAGTCTCGCAGCCAACAATGATCGCAACCAGGTAATCCTCGGACAAGAGCTCGAGGTCGGCAAGGAGATCATCGCGGCCATGCGCAACCATCCCGTTCGCGCAACAATCCAGGAGAATGCATACGAAGATTTGAATGTCCGGAACAAAACGCTTCAAAGATATGCCTGCTATGCTCTTTGGCATCTCGCACGCAACAATCGCAACGGGGAGATTCTCCTTGAGAAGATCGAGGCTGGCAAGGACATCGTCGCAGCCATGCACAAACACCCACAAAGCCGAGATCTGCAGAGATCTGTATGCGTAACTCATCTCAGTCTCGCAGCTGACGAAGACAACCAGAAAACTCTCATCCAAGAGCTCGAGGTCGACGAGGAGATCGTCGCGGCCATGCGCAAGCATCCGGGAAGCGAATGTGTCCAGATGGCTGCATGCTGGACACTTGCACGTCTCGCAGCCAATGCTCGCAGAAAGTGGTTTTTTGGGGAAAAGCCCAAGGTCGGCGAGGAGATCGTCGAGGCAATGCGCAAGCATCCTGACAGTGAAGCGGTTCAAAGATATGCCTGCTGTGTTCTTCGGAATCTCACAGCCACCAAAAATTGCATGATTATCAGTGATGAGGTCGGTAAGGAGCTCGTCGCGACCATGCCCACGCCTTACGAGAAGGCAACAACAATCCGAGAGGATGAACACGGTACTGTTTATTGTTTCGCAGGCAACTGTGATGATCTCTTCCAGGATCGCTACCAGGTGATCCTCGGGCAAGAGCTCGAGGTCGGCAAGGACATCGTCGCGGCCATGCGCAAGCATCCCGAGAGCGCAACAATCCAGGAGAATGCATGCGGTGCTCTTAATAGTCTCGCAGCCGACAATGATCGCAACCAGGTGATCCTCGGGCAAGAGCTCAAGGTCGGCAAGGAGATCGTCGCGGCCATGCGCAAGCATCCCGGGAGCGCAATCGTTCAAGAGAAAGCATGCGAAGCTCTTTACAGTCTCGAAGCCGACAATCGCAACCGGGTTATCCTTGGGCAAGAGCTTGAGGTCGGCAAGAATATCATCGCGGCCATGCGCAAGCATCCCGAGAGCGAAACCGTTCAGAAAAATGCATGCGGAATTTTTACGAAGCTCGCTGCCAGTAGTGCTCGCAACAGAGTCATCCTCGGACAAGAGCTCAAGGTCGGCAACGAGATCGTCGAAGCTATGCGCAACTATCCCTGCAGCGAGTGGCTTCAAAGATACGCCTGCTATGCTCTTTGGCATCTCGCACGCAACAATCGCAACGGGGAGATTCTCCTTGAGATGATCGAGGCTGGCAAGGACATCGTCGCAGCCATGCACAAACACCCAGAAAGCCAAGATCTGCAGAGATCTGTATGCGTAACTCATCTCAGTCTCGCAGCTGACGAAAACAACCAGGAAATTCTCATCTACGAGCTCGAGGTCCACGAGAAGATCGTCGCGGCCATGCGCAAGCATCCAGGAAGCGAATGTGTCCAGATGGCTGCATGCTGGACATTTGCACGTCTCGCAGCCAATGATCACGAAGAGTGGATTCTCTGGCGAGAGTCCGAGGTCGGCAAGGCGATCGTCGCGGCCATGCGCAGGCATCCTGACAGTGAAGCGGTTCAAAGATATGCCTGCTGTGTTCTTCGGAATCTTGCAGCCAACAATGATCGCAACCAGGTGATCTTTGGGCAAGAGCTCGAGGTCGGCAAGGAGATCGTCGCGGCCATGCGCAACCATCCCGAGAGCGCAACAATCCAGGAGAATGCATGCGGTACTTTTCATAGTCTCGCAGCCAACAATGATCGCTACCAGGTAATCCTCGGGCAAGAGCTCGAGGTCGGCAAGGAAATCGTCGCGGCCATGCGCAACCATCCCGAGAGCGTATTCGTTGAGGAGGATGCATGCGAAGCTTTGAATGTCCGGAACAAAAGGCTTCAAAAATATGCCTGTTATGCTCTTTGGCATCTCGCACGCAACAATCGCAACGGGGAGATTCTCCTTGATAAGATCGAGGCTGGCAAGGACATCGTCGCGGCCATGCACAAACACCCAGAAAGCCGAGATCTGCAGAGATCTGTATGCGTAACCCATCTCAGTCTCGCAGCTGACCAAAACAACCAGGAAATTCTCATCAAAGAGTTCAAGGTCGACGAGGAGATCGTCGCGGCCATGCGCAAGCATCCGGGAAGCGAATGTGTCCAGGTGGCTGCATGCTGGACACTTGCACGTCTCGCAGCCAATGATCGCAAAGAGTGGATTCTCCGGCGAGAGTACGAGGTCGGCAAGGCGATCGTCGCGGCCATGCGCAAGCATCCCGAGAGCGCAATCGTTCAAGAGAAAGCATGCAAAGCTCTTTGCAGTCTCGCAGCCAACAATGATCGCAACCAGGTGATCCTCGGGCAAGAGCTCGAGGTCGGCAAGGAGATCGTCGCGGCCATGCGCAAGCATCCCGAGAGTGCAACAATCCAGGAGAATGCATGCGGTGCTCTTAATAGTCTCGCAGCCAACAATGATCGCAACCAGGTGATCCTCGGGCAAGAGCTCGAGGTCGGCAAGGATATCGTCGCGGCCATGGGCAAGCATCCCGAGAGCGCAACCGTTCAGGAGAAAGCATGCGGAGCTCTTTGCGTTCTCGCAGACCGGAATCCCTGCATCCAGAAAATTCTCGAGCAAGAGCTCGAGGTCGGCAAGGAGATCGTCGCGGCCATGCGCAAGCATCCCGAGAGCGCAATCGTTCAAGAGAAAGCATGCGAAGCTCTTTCCAGTCTCGCAGCCAACAATGATCGCAACCAGGTGATCCTCGGTCAAGAGCTCGAGGTCGGCAAGGATATCGTCGCGGCCATGCGCAAGCATCCCGAGAGGGAAACCGTTCAGGAAAATGCATGCGGAATTTTTACGAAGCTCGCAGCCAGTAGTGCTCGCAACAGAGTCATCCTCGGGCAAGAGCTCAAGGTCGGCAACGAGATCCTCGAAGCTATGCGCAACTATCCCGGGAGCGAAGGTGTTCAAAGATATGCCTGCTATGCTCTTTGGCATCTCGCACGCAACAATCGCAACGGGGAGATTCTCCTTGAGAAGGTCGAGGCTGGCAAGGACATCGTCGCGGCCATGCACAAACACCCAGAAAGCCGAGATCTGCGGAGATCTGTATGCGTAACTCATCTCAGTCTCGAAGCTGACGAAGACAACCAGGAAATTCTCATCCAAGAGCTCGAGGTCCACGAGAAGATCGTCGCGGCCATGCGCAAGCATCCGGGAAGCGAATGTGTCCAGGTGGCTGCATGCTGGACACTTGCACGTCTCGCAGCCAATGATCGCGAAGAGTGGATTCTCCGGCGAGGGTCCGAGGTCGGCAAGGCTATCGTCGCGGCCATGCGCAAGCATCCCGAGAGCGCAATCGTTCAAGAGAAAGCATGCGAAGCTCTTTCCAGTCTCGCAGCCAACAATGATCGCAACCAGGTAATCCTCGGGCAAGAGCTCGAGGTCGGCAAGGAGATCGTCGCGGCCATGCGCGAGCATCCCTGGAGCGCAATTGTTCAGGAGAAAGCATGCGAAGCTCTTTGCGTTCTCGCAGACCGGAATCCCTGCATCCAGAAAATTCTCGGGCAAGAGCTCGAGGTCGGCAAGGATATCGTCGCGGCCATGCGCAAGCATCCCGAGAGCGACTTAGTCCAAATGTGTGCATGCGGAGCTCTTGCCAATCTCGCAGCCCACAATAACCGCAACCAGGTAATTCTCGGCCAAGAGCTTGAGATCGGCAAGGTGATCATTGCCGCCATGCGCAACCATCCCGAGAGCGCAATCATACAGGACTTCGCATGCGGAGCTCTTTGGAATCTCGCAGCCAACGATCGCAATAAGGAGATCCTCGGGCACGAGCTCAAAGCCAGCAAGGACATCTTTTGGGGATGATACTGACGTGAGCAGACAGCAGCGCCACAGAAGTAGTGAAGTCAACTTGGCACCCTTGGGAAGTCTATTGTAGACATGTCGTGCCAAAAGCCATCCAATCTCAGCAGCCACTAGTTCGTGCGACATTAAGGTAAGTCTAACATCGCTCAGAGCACGAAATAGCACGGCCAAAGATTTGTGATCATCAAGCTCTTCACTACATCATCGAGACGACATGTAAGGGGGGGAGAAACCTCGATCTTCACCTCCAGACAAATTCGTCTCAGCAGAAGCGAAACTACCCGGACATTCCTAGCGTACTTTGGCATACTAGCAATCCATTTGAAGCTATAGATCACCGCCGCCATGCGCAACCATATCGAGAGCGAAGCTGTCCAAAAGCACGCCTGATCCGCTCTTCGGAAACTCACATTCAACAAACGCGACCGGGTGATTCTCGAGCAAGAGCTCGAGGTCGGCAAGGAGATTGTCGTGGCCATGCGCAAGCATCCGGAAATCGAAAGCGTCCCGGTGGCTGCATGCTGGACACTTGAACGTCTCACAGTCAATGATCGCAACAAGGTGATTCTCGGACAGAACTTCGAGGTCGGCAAGGACATCATGCAGAGCTTTACGGAGTGTAGCAGTTTACAACGACCAGAACAAGGTTATTCTCAGTCAAGAGCTCAAGGTTGGCAAGGAGATCGTTGCCGCATTGCAAGCGCACCCTGCAAACATGCGCATGTAAAACACTGTATGGACTCGCGCTCGTTCCACTCGTAAATGCGAAATGCATAGAGCAGGGCGCTGTGCATGTTGAAGAGTGTGCCTGCCGTGACCCCAATCGATGACGTACGCACAGCTTGCAAGATTAACTCTCATTGTAGAGTCGTAACAAACTGAACTTCACAAGACCAATACCTCGCCTCAGTTTATTCTCGTCATACCAGCCGAGCCGAGATTCTTGACAGTCCGTGAAGGCACGAGATAGATACGAAGTTTTATATGATACCAACGAGAACTCAGATGAACTCATCTTGGAGCTATACGTCCACGATTTAAAACTTCAATGAGACACTCATTACGCCAAGCACGGGTGCGAAAACTGCTCACAGCATAGCGAATTCTGCGGGGCTGAAAGACCTGCGAGCCAAGGTGTATTTTTGCGAGAGTCAGACGTCATTCTTAGCGAAAGAGTACCTGTAGCATCCCAGTAGGTGGGAGAAGACAAGAGAAATGGTTCTCACGCGGTCCGTAGCAGTCAGCCGCATCTTCAACGTCATCTGCTCGTACTCCCTCGTAGGAGACCTGATGAAACGTCTCATCGTCTTGGCCCCAATGGACCGAATTCTTTTTCTTCTTGATCCAATTAATAAGCGTCAATTCTTTCCCGACGTCAATTCTGATGCTCTCATTTCCGAAAATGATCGCCTGCTCGGATTCTTCTCCCTTCATACGGAAAGGCTACGAATTTGATCGTAAATAAAAACATCCTGGCAACTCAACTGTGATGACGTTCTTCTTTTGAGTGGGGATACTAAATGTACGAATATGCTTCTTTCGCGTCTGTGTGATTGGCTTGATGGGAAAGCGTGCGACTATGTTTAGTTGGATGAAACTGTGATTCAGGCAAGAGTGATTGACACCTCAGAGCTTGGCAGGTGCTGAAGACTTGGCCTTGGAGCGTGGCTCGGGCAAGTCCAAAAGACTATTCGTCTGCGTTGACCTGGCAAGTAGAGGCCCCTCATGCGCATCGTCGAGACGTAGTTCTGCCTTGAGAAAAGCCACGCGTCTGCCCATGCGTAAGAGCGTAGCGGTGGCAAAGAGGTCCCGTTCTGGCGGAATGGGCTCCAAAAACGAGCACTGTTGCTCGAGTGTGGCGACTGTTTTCTTCAGACTTGAATGAAGCACGACGGCGTTGGCGCACACTGCGTCGAGCATGGCCGCTGCCACGCCAGGCTGCGTCTCGGCGCGACCGCTTGTCTCGTCAAAGGTCCGGTCCGTCCTGAACCGCATGCAAATTGCCCTTCCGTCGCTCCCGTCAGCAGGCGCAGTCTTGGGCTCCACAACCTCGACGATGGTGCCTTGCAGCAGCTGCACGGCCGGATTCCTGCCTTTGCCGAAGCTGGCGTTCAGGATCTCCTGCGCCCGCGTCGCAGAGGTCGCCATGGTCTCCAAGGATCAGAATAGTTCCTCGCGATGGCGGAATTCGACTTTGTGTTTGACCAAGAAATCTGTGCTTGAGCGATGAGGAGAGGAGGTCGGACACGTGGCTTTGAGAACCATCTTTGGTTGAGGCGAACAAGAAGGGGAGTTTGAGGACTCCTTGTCAGGGAGGGGCGATGGTGAGGTCCTGCGTCGATCAAATGGAGTAAATTAGCAATTGAACGAGCGAGTTCGCGTTTACCATCTCGCCGAAAGCGTAATGTATGCATACACAAGGTAGTAGAGACGGAAAAACAATCAATCTGGCTCATCGAAAAGAGTCTCAAGTCGAAGTTCAAGGCCAGCTACACGCTCAGCTCCTTCCCAAGAACTCAACTACTCCTACGACGCCACCTACTTTCTCTACACCATCGCCGCTATCATCAAGCACGAGCCACGAACATTTTTTTTTATTGTAAAAACATTTTTTTAGGCCTAAAAAATGATTACTACATTCTTCCTTCATTTGCATTTTTTAAGGTGGCTCGCCGCCGAGCAAGTGCAAGAGGTATCTCGGTACTTTGCCCGGAACTTGCCCGCCGCCCTCGCCCCGCGCGCCTCTGCGCCGCCGCGCGCCTCCCCGCGCGCCTCCGCGCGCGCCCCGCGCGCCTCCCCGCGCGCGCCGCCGCCCGCCCTCCAGCCCGCGGCGCCCTGCTCGAGGCGGCGCTCCCCGAGGCGGCGCAGGCGCGGGGCTTTTCGGGGGCCCGGGGGGCACCCGAACTTTAAGGCGGCGGCGCTGCTGCCTCGCCCTGTGTAGTGAAGGGGCGCTGCAGCAGAGCGCAAGCGAGCGACCGCGCCGCAGCCGCACGCACGCACGCACGCGCGCACGCTCGCACGCACGCACGCACGCCCGACCGCGCACGCCGCCCCGCCCCGCCCCGCCCGCGCCCGCCCGCCCGCCCGTACGCGCGCGCGCGCGAAGGAGGAGGAGGAGGAGGAAGGCGACCGGAGGACGGCGGGGAGAGCACCATGGCGACGCTGACGCCCTTCTTCGCGCCCGCCGGCGGCGGCGGCTTCGTGAACTACACGTGCTACGGAACGTCCAACACGCCCCAGGGATGGGATGCCGGCGGTACGTTGGCGGCCAAGGTCTGCCACGAGGTCGAGGGGGAGATGGCGTGAGAGGGGTGGATACGGCACGAGGGAAAACTTGTATCTGTGCAGCTCTCTCGCGCGCGCTTCGCTTCTCTCTCCCTCCTCTCTCTCGGCTTTCTCATGTCGAACGACACGAGGCCTGCTCGGTCTCGTCTTGACGAGTATTACGAAAAACAATACGCAAAGATCACTGAACAACTGACGAAAAACAAACAAAACACACACAACTGTGCTTGCCTGCTTGCTCGCGCGATCGCAGACTGGCCCGATATCCTGCTCAACATCTCACCCTACACGTGGGCATCCCTGGGCATCGTCATGGCTTTGAGCCTTTCCGTGCTCGGTGCGGCCTGGTACGTTTTATCTTTTAATGCTAGTCCTGCTTTTCATCGCGTCGCTTCGTGTCGGAAATCCTCGCACAGACGAATGATCTCGACTAACTATCTCGCGGCTCATTTTGCGTGCGTGCATGTGTGCGTGCACAGGGGTATCTGGATCACTGGCTCCACACTGGTGGGTGCTGCCGTCAAGGCGCCTCGCATCAAGTCCAAGAACTTGGTGAGTGTCATCTTTTGCGAGGCCACTGCCATTTTCGGTGTCATTATTGCCATCATTCTTCAGGGTAAGCTCTCCGATATCGCGGTGGGCGATAACGACAAGGCGCCCTCTGCAATCTGCGCAACCCTCTTTTACTCGGGTTACTCCATCTTCTGGGCTGGCTTTGCTGTCGGCGCCACGAATCTTGCCAGTGGCATCACTGTCGGTATCTCGGGCAGTGGCTGTGCCTTGGCAGACGCCCAGGATCCTTCGCTCTTCGTCAAGATCCTCATTGTGGAGATTTTTGGTAGTGCGCTCGGTATCTTTGGTCTCATTGTAGGCATCATCATGACGCAGAACGCGCAATTCTGATCAAAACACATTTCTTGTTTTCTTTTTTTTCCCTTTTCCCCTTCCTCCTCCCCCTTTTTTTTTCTCTCACTCGTGCTCATGCGCCAGACGAAAACGGTTGCTCGTCGGCGGCGATAACCGTCGAGAATCGGCTACATTTGCCCCTTTCCAAGTCGTCGATGTGGAGAGAAGGTGAGTGGAATGGATCGACGATGCATCCTTTTCGTTTCTCACAAAAAGTTGAAATTCATATTTGAATCATGCAAGGACATCGTCGCCGCCTTGCGCAACCATCCCGGGAGCAAAGATGTCCAGAATTTGTCTTGCTCTGCTTTGGGGAATCTTGCAGAAAACAACGACCGCAAGAAGGTGGTCCTTGGTGAAGATCTCGAGGTTGGCAAAGGGATCGTCAAGGCCATGCGTGAGTATCTCTCGATCGAATGTGTTCAGATCAATGCCTGCGCGGCGCTTCAAAATCTCGCGTTTGATAAGGACCGCATGTGTGTGATCCTTGGCCAATATCTATGGTCAGTCAAACAAACTACTCACTGCAGCGTCAGAGCCTCGTTGAGCAAAGTAACATCCATGTACGTTCGTTCATTGATGTAAGAAAACCAGGGAGAAACAATTGGGAGGAAGTCAACAACGAAGGGGAACAAAAAAAGCAAAAAGGGTAGGGCCAGCCATGGCAGCTGATCATTGAACATCGTTGGAGTAAGGTCTGCATTTCAATCGTCATTGTTACACAGCCAATGAGCGAAAGCCTTCTCCGCTGCGGAGAAACGGCTTTAACACGCTGTCAGATCCATACTATAGAAAGAGAGAGAGAGAGAGGAGAGAGAGGAGAGAGTGTTACAAGGGAGAAAGGAGCTCTTCATGCTGTATGCACAACATGACTCCCGCAAGACGCCTGAAGGCAAAGCGTTGTGAGAAATTCGATCAGCTGACGCGATGCCAACACGACGCGTGAGTGGGATGATCATTCGATGGACTTGTCCATATAGTTGATGAAGCGCTTGGCATACTTGTGCGGCGGGGCGACAGAGATGCCCTCGCGAGAGTAGACGAAGGCTTTGCCAAAACGCTCAACAACCTTGCGCGAAGTGTAAAGGGTGAAGAAATCAATAATACCCATGACGTACGTCTCCGAGCCGTCCTCAGACTTCATACCGCCCTCATCCTCTTGGAAAAACGGAATGTGGGCACTCACCCCCTCACCGTCATCTTCTGCCGCAAAACCATCCTCGTCGTCATCGTCACTCACCGAGAAGCGACGACCAAACATATTGGAAGCAGAGGCGCGCGAAGTGGACGAAGGTATGCTGTGAAGCGAGCCTGCCCCAGTCTGCTCCTGCTGCTGCTGTTGCTGCTGCTGTTGCGAGGTGGCGTCAGAGGCTGGTTGTTTGTGAATACCGAGAAGGAGACTGTAGTCGATGAGATGCTTGTCTTCGAGAAATGCTGCGTCTCGGCGTAGCGCCTCCATGAGTCGCGCCTTTCGCTCGGGACCGATGCGAATCTTCTGGCCCATCTCGCGAAAGTCGACATCCTTCAAAGTTGACTTGGCCTGCTTTCGGGCGGCCTCGCCTTCCTTGCGACCGACCCACGAGCCCTTGAGGTCGTACCGCAAATCGAGCTTGAGATCTGTGTGCAGCATGTTGGTCATGACGACAAAGTAGATCTTGTTCGCGCCAATCTTGCTGTTCTTGCTCAAGCGCACCACGTGGCTGCCAACAATGCGACACAAGAGAGAGTCCGCACTTCCAGTGCGCGTCATGTGATAGTAGTACTGAGGCAAGATGCTGCGCAGCAGCTTGTGCTCTTCCTTGTGGACCGTCTTGACCATAAACTGCCCGTCAGACGTAAAGTAAAAGAAGGATCCGGACTTGCCTTCGGACCCAAGTTCTGCCAGCGAGGAGAGGCTGCCCAGCATCAGATTACTTAGCATGTTTCCGGGCCCAATCGAGTGCACGTAGTCCTCGTTACGAATGCCAAAGTGCTCGCGCAATTTGCAGTACACCACGGGCGCATAATCTACAAATCGGCATGAACGACCGGATCTGTCATTGTCAATGTCCTTGAGGCCGACATTTTTCGGCGACGCGTGCTTGCCAATCTTTGAACCAGCGACGAGTGTGTACTTTTCCTTGACACTAAAGTCTACCTGGTTCAAAGGCCTCGATGCCTCTGCAGCGGACCTGCCTACGGCCATTTGAATTCCTTTCATCACATTGATGACCAGATCCCAGTTCTTGTGGCCAAAGAACACAGTCGAGCCCTTTTGCGCAGAGGCGAGGTACCTTCCGAGAGCGGCGTCATCGACGTGGCTGTTGTTGCCATCGTCGTCGTCGTCTCCCTCGCCTTGCTCATTGGAATTGGTGCTTTGATCCCCTTGGTCGCTCGAGGCCTCCTTTGCAACGTCCTTGGAGGCGCAATCTTTGTCGCCCTCAGAACCGCCGTTCTTGGAACCACCTGTAGAAGACGACGTGTGCCTGGTAAAGTTGGCTGCGCGAGACCAATCGTTGTGACGCGCACCAGCACTTGCAGTGGGACTGTTGAGTAGCGTCTCTTTGATGAGTTTCTGGTCCACCACGAAGTCGCGAGTCTTGCTTGGAATCGAGGACTCCGTGGAGGAACGCGCCTGTCGCGTCTGCACGTGGCTGTCGCCGTTCTCTTCGGATGCATTTGTCTCGCTCGAGGCGTTTTTGCGCACGCGGAGCTCAGCGGCGCTCCCTGAACGTCCGATGCCATATCGTGAATGAATGGTCGTATTGGGAGGAACAGCAATGTTTGGCACGCTAGAGGACGCACCGAGGCCAGCAGCCGCTTTTTTCTTTTTCGAGTTCGGGTCTTCGAGGACTGCCTGCATCTTCGCCTGGATCGTCAGCAGGATGCTCATGAGGCGATCGTCTAACGGCATATCTTCTGGAATGGCGGTTCCGTTCCTGCCACTGCTTTCCGCAGACGACATCGACGACATCGGTAAGGGGTGCACGGCCTTTTCGTTGATTGGTCTGATGAAGCCTGTACTCGGTCCGCTCAAGCCCGAGACCTCGCTACTCTTCAGTCGAGTCGTCGCAGCAGCATCGTATGAGTCCGTCTCGTGCAAGGCCTCATCGTCATCGTCGTCGTCATCATCATCTTCACCTGATTCCCACTCCGTAACAACCTCGTCGGAGAGAATGGTGCTCACGCTTGCGTCATCGCGCGCAAGGTGAGCTTGAGGAGCCGTGAGCGGGACATTTTCAAGGCCCGTTACTTGTGACGCCGCGGCGCGCGCAGCGTTTGTATCTTCAATTCCCGCGCTCGCCATTCCGACAGAGATGGCATCGAGAAGCTGAATAGCCTCATTGACATCAAGCATGACGCTCTTGCACACACGGCGGTACCGGCGCACTCGACTCTGTCCTTCCTTGATGATATTATTCTGGCCGACGGTAAAGAGGTCCGAACCCCGTAGACTGGCGACGAATTCAGGATGCTGCTTCATTCCGCGCTTGTACTCGTCGAGTGTGATCATGCCGTCGTTGTTGCGATCGAGCTGGTTGAACATTTTTCTGATTTTGCTCTTATCAAGCGTTGCAATGTTGACACTGCCCATAATTCCACTGTAAATGCGCATAATGGAGTCGACGGTGATCTCCAATTCGCCGAGCGTGATCTCGCCCGAGCTGTCAATGTCAGTCATGGCAAAGGCGAACTCGAGCTTTTCGTCGACGGACCCCTTGACCAGCACACCAAGACCGATGGCGAACTCTTCAAAGGTAATGTATCCAGTCTGCGACTTGTTAAAGACGGAGAAGAGCCGCTGGCACAGGATGCTGTCCTGCACCATGCCTAGGATTCCCATGCTCTGTCTGAAGCCGTGCTGCCCGAGCGTGCCATCCTTGTCTGCGATTTGCTGGAACTGCTGGAAGAGTTTGCGGATCTCCTTCGACTTGAAGCGCGTGGCCATCTCCACCTGCCGCACGGTCGCCTCTGTGAGCCGCGTCGACGCCAGGCGGAGTCGCAAGGACTTCTTGTTGGTGATGCTGCCCATCATGGACGCCATCCTGGCCGAGCCTGTCCTCGATCCCGTCGCCGCGTACGCGTACGCGCGCGCGAGAGAGAGAGGGAGGAAGAGAGAGGCAGAGAAAGAGAGCGGCAGGCGGCGATTAAAGCGGGCGCCCGCGGCGGCCTCGCGACTCCGTCCGCCGCGCAGCCGCGCAGCCGCGACGAGGAGGTTCTGTGAGCAGCAGCTCGTTCGTTCGAGCGTTTCGGCCGTCGCACACACCCCGCACCGGACCCGGCGACGGCACCAGACTAGCGGAATATAATGTGCGACGGGTCCGGTGCGAGGTGCGGAGGGCGGGCAGACCCCGCCGGAGGTGGACCTACGAGGCGAGGCCGCGCCTCCTTCGACCTCGAGGCCGAGCCGCGCCTCGCGACGATGGACTCGTGGAGGGAGGATGGGCCGCGCCTGAGAGCTGCAGTTGGGAAGGACAAGGGGCGAGCTATTGTCAAGTCTTTGCGAGAAGATCAACGCAGGATTGTAGAGTTTTCGTGCGTGGCGCGAATCTCGAGCAGAATTCTGGTTCCAGTGCCGCTGCTCAGCTGATCGAAGTCGCTATGCTCGTCTTTGCTTTTCTTTTCCCTCCAATTTGCTTATGTTAGTCTGCATTGGAGAGATTGTGCGCAGATTTGCTAGCCTGGGAAGTTGCTTAAAATTAACTGCTGATTCAACGAGACTTCGAAGGCTGGGTCATCGTGCTGTAGAAGCGGTGAGTGAAGCTATCGTAAGTCATGGCACTCTTCTAGAGGCGAACTTCCGGTGCTGTTCTTCCCTAAACTCTTGCACAATCCCGCTCGGCTTTGGAGAACCTGACCCTTTGTTGGTGTGCAAGATGAAGGCATGATGCACCGTGCGGTTTGGTGCGGTGAGCGGCAAGACGCAAGAACGCCGCCTCTAACTTTTTACAATCTTGGTGCACTACATGACCTACCAACGGTTCCTATGACGAAGATGAAACACGACGCTTCGACAGCTTCTCGACCGCCATGAGTTGTGCTTGCATATCCTGACTGCAATCCATCCAAGAAGCCCACCGTCAATCGTGTCGAGGCCGCGAGAAGATGATCGATCGATCGATCAATCGATCAATCGATCAATCGATTACACGCTGGCTTCTCGCGGTGCCAGAACGTACTAGTCGCGGACAGTATAGTCAGCGTGGCTGTAGCTGCTGCTGCAGAGAGGTAGAACTGTTGCAACTGCTTCTAGACAACAGCAGCTGCTGTTGCTGCAGCGAGAGATTCACGCAAGATCCGGCCGATTGTGTTTTCATCGGCCAGCTGAGACACGAAAACAAGGGTTGGTTCGATAGAGGCTCAGGATAAAAGCAGGTCGCCCCTCACCCAATCTTGCTTCGATCCGCACGAGCTCGGTGAGCGAGTCCTGGCGGCGGCTGCGCGCGCTCTCGCAGCCGGCTGACCGGCGACGACGAAGGGGCAAGCGGGATTGGGGGGAGGCTGTGAGCGAGAGAGCAGGCGAGAGAGCAGCGGCGCCATGACGGGGAACTCGAATGCGGCGGTGCCGCTTCTGCGTGACCCGGACGCCTTTGACGACTGCGGCGACTCGTCCGATGCTAGAGACGAGAAAAGAGCTGACCGCGCTGCAAAGGTGGAGCGGTACTATGTCCTGACCGTCTTTTCACTCTTTGCATTTGCGCAGGGTGTCTTGTGGCTCACGTTTTCCAGCATCGACCACACGCGGCTGCAAGAGTACTACGTCGATGACTTTGACTTTGCTACCGTGGCTCTGCTCTTAAATTGGGGCCCTATTATCGGCATTGTGTCCTTTCCCTTTTCCCTGTGGATCATGAAGAGGCCCGATGGATTCCACGAGGCCTGTGTCTGTGGCATGGCACTCTGCGTCGGCGCTGCGGTGGTTCGTTTAATTCCAACGATTGTGGGGCCGGCGCTTCGTAAGAGCAGCTTTGCTCTCGCCTTTCTACACATTGGGCAGATCCTCAACGCCGCAGGAGGTCCCTTGTGCATGGCGACGACCTCGCGACTGTCCTCCATTTGGTTTCCGGAGGAACAGCGGACATTTTCCACCGCAATCGCCATTGCTGCAAATCCGGTCGGGACAAATCTAGCCTTCATCCTTGGACCGTATGTGACGCAAGCGGGCGGCGTCGGGGCCCTCTTGTACCTCGGACTTGTGTTCACGTTGCTCCCTGCCATTCTTGCGCTCGTACACCTGCCGCGATGGCCGAGCCATGCAAAGCGTGAGCTTCCCGCGCCAATTATCGTGCGTGTTCAAGGGCTTGCGACGCCGGACTTGCTTGGTTCGCAAGGCCATCGAACTCGCACTGCAAGCTTGGGCGAAACTTCTGACGCTGATGCTGACGAAGGGACAGACCCCGAGGCAGACGCCGAGGTCGATCCTCAGCTGGAATCTGCCTCGTTGGCGTCCGAGGACAGCTACGTGGTACCTCCTGAATTAGACGAGCAGGACTCTATCAAGCTTATGCTCTCGAGCAGAGACTTCATGCTTACAGTCCTATGTGGTGGCTGCATCTCGGGCATTGCGACAGCCTGGCAGACCATGCTTCAAGCCATCTTGCGGGATAACTTTGACGAAAGGACCATTGGGTGGATTGGATGCTTTAACGGCTTTGCGGCGAATCTTGGCAACATTGTGGCAGGCTTTTTGAGTCAGCGCGACAGGATCCAGACCGAACTCGTGATTGGTCTGGGCTTGCAGATTTGTGCACTAGGACTCTTTGTTGACGCGGCGAAGCATGGCACCTTTGTAGGCGTGTTCATGGCGGTCTTGGGAACAGGTCTCACGTACGGGCTCTGCAACCCTCTCTTTTACGAGCTTTCGGCCAAGCTCATCTTTCCTGTCAACGAAGGCGTCTCCATCAGTGTTTTGGTCCTCTTACTCAATATTTTCGCCTGCGCGCTCACGTCCGCCGCGCCGCATATCGGTCCCACCAGCATCACGGGCGTCTTTATTACGGCGCTAATTATCGTCGACCTCATCATGTTCCTTGTCGTCGACGGCGACGCCGCGGCAACCACGCCCGCCATCAAGCCCCCGGAGGCTCCAGCTCGCGAGGAGGATTCGCCGCCCACCACGCCTGCGCTCCTTGTCGCATAGAGTAAAGTCACTCTCGACTGGGCAGGGCCTAGACCCATCCATCACTACAGCACCAGCAACAATGACCTACGACGAGCAGCTGCAAAGCCCGATTGTGCAACACAGGGTCTGAGAGCGCGAGGCGCGATGGCCACGGCGGAGGCGGGGGCTGCGGCAGCGACGCTGCGCGCATGGGGCGCGCGCGTTGCGGGACTCGAGACCTTTGAGTCTCCCGACGGCAAGATCGCGCTGCTTAAGCTGACCACGTCGGATGGCATCGAAGGTAAGTCGGGTCAGGCAGGTTAGGTCCTCGCGTACGGCAGGAAAAGGTGCAGCGTCGCGAGGGCGACGCTGCAGCACACGCCTGCGAAAGAGATGACATAATGATTTCTGGAAAATGTGCCTGACGGGCGTCGCTCGGTTCTCGCGAACTCTTAAAGGATGGGGCCAGTTCGGGAACAAGGACGTCGACCTGACGGTGGAGATATTTCATCGTCGTGTGGCACCTGCCGCCATGGGCGCTCTTGTGCGAGACCCTGCTGCTTTGGCCGAAAGAATTGTCGGGTTCGAACTCAATTACAAACAGCTCGGTGTACAATTGAGCAAAGCTCTGGCAGGTCTCGACGCAGCCGTCTGGGACGCATGCGGAAAGTTTGCACAGTGTACCGTGTGTGAGCTGCTCTGTGCAAGGCCGCTCGGTGCCTTTCCCGTTTACGCATCGAGCATCTCGCGCAAGATTGCACCACAAGATCTCGCAGCTGAGATGGCGCGCCTCAAGCAAACGCACGGCATCCGTGCCTTCAAGGTCAAGGCTGGCAAACGCATGCAGGGTCTCCTCGCGCGCGGGCAAGACTCGAAATCGAAGCAAGAGGACCAGTGGCCCGGCCGCACCGCTGCTGTCTTGCGTGCGGTGCGAGAGGCAGTCGGGCCCGAATGCGAGCTCATGGTCGATGCAAACGGCGCGTATCCGTCGCCCGCCACGGATAGCACGGATGGCGCATTCGTGGATGGAGTCTGCAAGACGCTGCGCGAATACGGCGTTTCGTTCTTCGAAGAACCCTTTTTCTGGTGCGATTACGAGGCATATCGTCATTTGCGTGACCGCGAAGGCCGTGCGGGGCTCCCCGTGGCTGGAGGCGAGCAGGAATTTCGCATGGATGTGTGGCGCGCTGGCTTGCCTCTCGATATTTACCAGCCTGACTTTGGCTACGCTGGCGGGCCATCTTCCATCTTGCAGATTGCACAATTTGCACGGCGGGATGGTCGAAGATTCGTGCCGCACTCTCCACAGGGCGACTTGCACGTGGTGTACGCTCTTCATGTCGCCAGTGCGCTTTCCGATCCGCAACTAGATCGCATTGAACTCGCCTGCGTCGATGATGGACTATGTCAAGTCTTCATCGATGCGAACGGAAGAGTCACGTCAATGCCTCAAATTACGGGCACGCCTCTCCGCTTAAAACATGGTCATTTGGAGCTTGAGCCTCAATGTCATGGCTGGGGAGTCGAGATCGATCCCGTCTGGCTGCGCGCGGACGGCGTCAAGAGCCGCGTCTTTGACGCCAAAGAGGCCACTTCGAAACGGAGCAACTTATGAGAGACTGTAATTCATTTGTTGCTTCTTTTTCTTTCTTTTTTTTTGGGGGGGGGGGGGGGGGGGGGGGGGGGTTCTCAAAGCGGACCGAACGGGAAACTAGGCAACAGCACAAAGGATATCATTCATTCTGCGAGAGTAAGGGCAGGGATCACAGAGTGTGCAAAAGAAAACTGTTTGAGGGCTACAATTCAAGTTCTCTCCTTTTCTTTTCTTTTTTCTTCCAAAAAATTGTTGTCGTTATTGTTGTCGTCGTCGTCGTCGTCGTTGTTGTTGTTGTTGTTGTGATTCTTATCCTGTAAAGGGTCACGATCTGCCGGGATCACTTGCCTCCTGATTCACCTGCGACGCCGCCTCATTTTTGAGACTGTGTAGAATTTCAGCACGTGTCTTGGCCACGTCGCGAGCGTTGAACCAATGCTTTCCAAAAAGTCCGTTTACCACTGTTCGCATCTTACGCGGAGCGACTGTGTCATCGGAAACAAGATGAAACAACCGATCGAGCTTCTCCGTGAGGATTCGACTAATGTACTCGAGAAGATACACTCCGCAATCACATTGATTCTGTTGCGTTGGCACAATGGGCGAGAAGCCAGGCAAAGCGTCGGCGTCCACTGTGCCATTGAGTGGTCCACGTCGCGCAATCCATTCTTGCTCGAGATATTGACGAAGCAGTTTCGTCACACGTTGCGTCTGATTGCCTCGAAGCGAGTCCAGAAAGATGACATAAGGACGGCGCTTGGCTTCTGGCGCTGGTTTTCTGAGCGGCCGAGACGAAGCACGAGAGCTCGCGCGCTCCGAGCTCGCACGCTTGCGCTTCGAGCGAAACCTCTGGCTCTTTCGGCGTGACGTAGGCAACGAAGTCGTTTCCGGGGAGCTCGATTCCTGCACCGGTGAAGGGCCCGCGTCCAGAGACCCCCTTTTCGAGGAGCCAACGTTTTTCGCGTCGTTGGCAGTCAATGTATCATTTATTTTGCCCTCGGAAGCGTCCACGGATGTCATTTCGACATCATTGGCCTCCAGATTACCTGTTAGTTCTTTCATTCCCTCTGCTTTGCCGTTGGCTTCGTTCGCGGCGGTCTCCCCCATCGTTTCCGTCGAAGACTCGACCTTCGGGGTCGCAGGAGAGGGAGCTCGCGAGGGCGAACGAGATGCGGCGTCAATGCCGTTCTCTTCCGGTGTGTCAACGCTTTCAGATTTTGATACGGCTTCTCCAAGAAGACCAGGGTTGCATACAATCGCGAGTGTCCAGTGAAGATGCGCATTGATGGGGATGACAAGAATGTCTTTGGCGAAAATATCAATGTTTTTGGTGGTGTTCGCCACACACGAGTAGCCCGCGCTTGCTCCCAGGTTAGAAACCTGCTGCTCGAACCAATGGAAAAAGAGTGAATGAAAGACGTAAATGTTGTTCAGACGCGCAGGGTCGACGCGTGTGAGAATGTGCCCGATCCAGTAGTCAAGAATCGCGTCGTTAAGGTGCAAACCTGGCCACACACGCGCAACGTCGTCGGCGGTGAGCGTAATGGACCGATTTCGTGGCCCATATGCGCCGAATGGCACCGGCATCTTATACTTGACAGCTTGGCAGGCCGAAGCGCGTTGCATATTATCGCGCAGGTAAGCTTTGGGCATCCACACGATCGAATAGTCTGTCTTGTCTTCCTTTGCACGGACGACTGCGTTTGCGCGGGATGATTCGTTCTTTTCGGTGCCAGAGGTTGTTTCGTCTGACAAAGTCCTGCGTCTCTTTGGAGAAACAGGATCGTTTTCAGGATCTTCGCTGGCGGCAGAGAGGTCAATGCTCGCGGGCGTCTTTGTCTTTCTTACATTTGCTGAGGGTTGCAAAAGAGGAGCTGGCTCGGCGTCGCCCCATTGCAGCCATACTTCGTACACGGTAAAAGGAGTGAGGCGTTCAATCTGGAGTGTTCCCAATGCAGAAGCGGCGTGTGCGTTTTCGCCAAGAGCCGTGTGCATGTCATGAGCATCGCGATTCTCACACAGAATGCGGTCGCCCTTGACCAGTCCTCCGCCATTTGAGGTAACAACGAGATGTTTGTCGTCTTGCGAAGGGAGAGCAGTTTCGACAGTGCTCGAAGCTTGCACATGTAAGCGCGTGGTTTCGTGACGTTTGAAAATATCCTGCACAGTGCCAAGTCCTAAATTTGTGCTCACGAGCTCGCCACGAAGAAAAGAGACACTCAGCTGATTTTCAGCACTACCACTGGCAGCAGCAGCAGTAGCAGCAGTACCATTAGCGTTCGACGCAGCAGAGACGAGGCCTCTGGCGCCCTTGGAGTCAGATGAAGGGTCAGCTAGGTCCTGCTCGTCATCCGAGTCGGCCGTGAGGTCAACCGTTGTCGCTAGCGACGGACAGGCGGAAGCTGCGGAGGCTTCGGATATATCTTGGACGAGACCAGTCACGCCCGCGCCGGCCGATGCCGATTGCTGACCACGGAGCAAATTCTTTTCATGCTGTTGCTCTTGTTGATGCTTGCGGACAAATTGGACACAGGGCGGCTGAATGAGACGTTGCGGTGCTTTGCCACCTCTACGGCCCGAGGTCTCGCGCTTGCTGCGATCGAGGGCGATACGGAGAGCCTCTTCGTTCGAGACCCCGGGCGCTCCATGGGTTTCATACGCCCCATAAGCTTCGCCGACGCCGGCGTACTCATCACCATCGCCGCCACCGCCATCATCGCCAAGCGCGTGTTCCGCAAGCTCGGCGGCGGAGAACCTTGTTTTCCGCGCGCGCGAAGACCTCCTAAGACCAGAAGGTTGCGCGTCCTGCCGGACTCGGGCCAAAGAGGGTCTTGCGCTCGCCTTCCCCCTCGCCCTCTTCCTGCCGGCGCCCTTCTGGTCCTCGCTGTCGTCGTTCTCCTCGTCGGCCTCCGCGCGCGCGGCGTCGTCGCCGGCCTCCGGCATCTTCTCGCCCTCGCCGCGCGCAGCGGCACGCGCAGCAGCAGCGCCGCTCGCGCCGCTCGCGCCGCTCGCGGGCGCTGCGTCCTCCGCGGGCGCCGCCGCCGTCGCGGGCTCCGCCGCGTCGCCGCCGGGGCCGCCCATCGCCCGAGCGCGAGGCCGCCGCGGGCTCGGCCGCCGCGACCGGGTTTTGCTGCGCTCTTCTTTCTCTCTCTTTCTCTCTCTTGCTCGCTTGCACGAGGACGAGGCCCGGCAAGAGGCCTGCCTGGCAAGAAGAGAAAGAAGAAGAAGACCCCGCCCGCGCAGGGGCGGCGCTTGGGACGACGATGGCGGGCTGCAGAGGCGGCGCGCGCAGGTCTCGCCGCCGCGAGCGTTGCTCTGTTGTATCACGTTGCGGAACTTCGTGGCACGGGCAAGCGGGCGCGTCTTGCGAGGCCGTGTCACGTTATGTCATGGCGCGCCATGCCGACCAGCTTCGTCTCGCCCGCGGTGCGCGGGACCCGAGCCGCGCGGAGCGGAGCCGAGCGATGTCGAGCGGCGCAGGTCTCCTGCGCTGCGGCCAGAGCGCCAGGCCGACGGCGCCACCGCGACGTGCGCAGCGCGGCGTCCTCGCTCGAGGTCGTCCCACGCAGCAGGGGCGCGGCGTGGTCGTCTTCAACCACCGCTCTCGTGACCTGGCCAGGCCTCCCTCGTCCCCATCTTTCGCATCGCGCGTCTCCGCGAGACCTCCGCGCCGGCCTCGCTCGAGAGCGCCGCTCGGCGTCTGCGCTGCGCCAGCTGGCGTGGCGGCGCGGCGCCGCGCGGCGTGGCGCGACGACGTCTGCAGTGTCGCGGCGGAAGGTATCAGCTGCAGCAGCAGGTATCAGTAACTTCACTGCCAATGAATGAATGAATGAATGAATGAATGAATGAATGAATGAATGAATGAATGAATGATGCGCACCTAGCTCAACGCATCTCCGTCGCAAACCTGGGCCTCCATTTCCTGCCCGGGCGCCCAGATCGGCCGCCGCTCCCTCGCGCTCGCGCTCCTGCTCTTCGCGCCTCCGTCCCTTCCTCCGCCGCTCCCCGCCGCGCTCAAGGCGCCCTGCTGCGGCTGCAGGGCCTGCGCCGGCGCGGCATGGCGCGGCATGGCATAGTAGGGAAGGGCCCATCATCTCATCGTCAATCGACGATCAATCGTCTAACTTGACTTGTGCGACTTCGCGTGACGCGGCCAGCGCGTGCACGGGGCGGCAAAGGCGGATCGCGGGGGCTCGACGCGCGGCCTCGCGACGGCGGCGCGGAGCTGCGCGAGGGAGGCCGGCCTGGCCGAGGGCTGCGCGGCGTCTTCTGCGCGCGGGGCGGCGTCCATCCATCACAGGCGGCAGAGCGGCGTCGAGAGATTGCGTCGCTCGCTCGCGGCAGAGGCGCGGGCGCGATGTGGCCCGAGCTCGCGCGCGCGTGGGTGGGCATGGCGGCCGGCGCGACGCAGCTGCAGCGCATGGCGGGGTTCACGGCCGTCTTCTCGGTGCTGGCGGCGGGCGCAGAGCGCATGGCGCCGACGTCGATCGCGGACAATGACGAGCGACAGAGGTTCGGCGCCCGGGTCACGGGCCTGGCGCACGCGCTCTCCACGATCGGGCTGGCCTTTTGGATCCTCACGGACGAGGAGGAGACCAAGGCCATGGACGCCGACCGCATGTACGGCTTCTCGGACCGCGCCAACCTCCTCTTCGCGCATTCGTGCGGATTCTTCTTGTGGGACATTTACGTCTGTGTCGCTCGCGCGAAGATTGACTGGGGCTTTCTCGTGCACGGCATCTCCTGCTTTCTCTGCTATCTCTTTGGCCAGTACCCGTACCTGCACTACTGGGGCGTGCGCTTCCTGCTGTACGAGCTCAGCACCCCGTTTCTCAATGCCATGCTGCTCTTGCGCCAGCTCGGCCACAAAGGTCTGCTTCACAGCTGTATGCAGAACATGTTCGGCTACTCCTTTTTGCTCGTGCGCATCTTTTACGGATTCACCATTTCCGCCTTTTTCACACGCGACACGCTCGACCTCTTGCGCTCGGGCAAGGCACACTCCACCTTTGTTGTGATCTACTACCTCGCGGCCAATGTTGCCCTCAACTCGCTCAACTCGTTTTGGCTGTACAAAATGCTCATGACGCGATCGAAAAAGTCCACCTAGAGCTGATGCCCCACGGGTTGGTACGGTTGTGCAGCTACACAAAAGAGCAATGACTGGTCAAAGACTGCAAGAAGGGTCGGCCTGCCCGCTAGCAAGTCCTGTGAGAACAAGAGATATGTGAGAGTTACGTCAGAGATACGTGACATTGGTGATGCCTTTTTCGCCGAGGTCGCGCACTCGTTCTCGACGGGGAGCACGCTTTCGCACCCTAACTTCAAAATTGTTCATCGGATCGCTCCAGCCTTGTGTGGATGCCAGGAAAAGATAGACGACATTGACGACAGTGGTGACAAGTACTTTTTAGCGAGGCCTTTGTTAGTTTCCTGAATTCGGGAAGGGAAAAAAGCTGATGATTCGCAGCGATGATTCTATTAGCTTGAGTTGCATTCTCTTTTTATCGCTCTGTCAAGAAAGCTTGACTATTTTGTTTCTTTTCATTCTTTCAAAAATGTATGGCGACGGAGACTGTCAAGATCGCGAAAGATCCTTCCTCTTGATTCCAACAAACAACAAACCGCGCTGTGAATATGCACGTCGCTTTAAAACATCACAACACCTATCTCACGACCATAATGACGACAAAAAAACATAAGAATACGAGACAAAACGAACGAAAGCAATGGGATAGCACCCTCTCCTACTTCCAGCGCGAAAAGCGGTTCGAGGGAAAGAGGTGCCGACGCTTGCCATCTTTATCGACTTTGGGCAAACAAGCTGCGATGGCAGATTGAAGATCAGTGCAGAGGTAATCTTCCTCCTCGGGCGGCATGGTCGCGTACTCGAACGGGAAAGTTCGGCCCGTCAAATCCTCATAAAAAGCACTGTAATCACGCCAGCGACTCGGCTCCACAAGACGCACAGCTGCGGTCCACATTTGGTTGATATCGAGATTCGACTCGTAGGTGAAACGAGGCATGGCTTGGCCTACTTTAATGTCAGCCTCTTCAGCACTAAACTCGTGCAGAGCACCGTACGTTGTATGCATTCGTGCAAAGTTAACATGCAAGAGAATTTTCTTTCGCAGCGCCAAAGACGGGTTAACGCCGACATGGTGCGCCAGACGATCGAGCACCGCGGGCGTATCGTTGATAATGTCCTCGTAGAAAACGATGAGCACATTCGGCTCGTCGCGCATGCTTGCCCACTCTACCAGGTTCTCCTCATAGTTGGATTCCTTTTGGTAGCCACAACAAAGGGCAGGTCGGACCTGGGCAAAGTCATCAAGCGAGTACCGTGCAGAAAAGGGAGTTGTATCGGGACGGTCCTTGCGCTCAGCTTCGTACATGCGCGTGAGGCAACGAAACCACCCGAGACGGTAGTCCTTGGGGTCGCGGAGGACGCAAATGACTTTGCCCTCTCCATGAATCTTGTCCCGCATCGAAAGTGCATCCATATGGGTCTTGTACAGACGCAAGACGCCAGGTTGCAGGTCATCAAGGCCGCGGGGGTTCTTGTCAAAGTCTTTGCTCTCAATGAGTGGGATGGGATAGTAGGCGCCGTCATCGGTGCGGTTGCCTTGGGCGTTGACACTGTTTTCGCCAAGGGCAAGGAGCTGCAGCATGCAGAGAACGATGCCCTCTCCACTGTTGGGCGCCGCGCTCACGACTACGTCGCCCTCTTGAGGCTGAAACTTGAGCGCGCGGTTCATGGACACCTGCGTTGCCCACTTGGCTCCCACCAGGGCGACGATGCGCTCCGCGGTGCAGTACTGGAGGTCTTGGCCCACGAAGATGTACGACTCCTTGCGATCGCGCGGCCCCGCCTGGTCCTCGCCTTCGCCCTGCCCGCGGCCGTCGAAGCCGCCGCTGCCCACGGGCTCCCCGGGCACGAGGCGGAATTTCCGGCGGCCCTCGTCCATCTTCTTCTTCTCCTTCTCCCCGTCGAGGCCCGGACTCGCTCTGCGCTGCTCTCCCTCGATCGCCCGCGCGGAGAACGCAGGTTTCCGCCGCGCGCGCAGGGCGATCGCCCGGCCGGCCGGCCCTCCTTCGCGCGTCGCAGCGTCGGCCGCGGCGGAGCGAGGCAAGGTCTTCTGCTGCGCCAAAGTCGAGCGTGGGTGGGCTTGCGCCACTTTCTTTCTTTTCCCTCGCTCGTTTCGGGCGGCACGTGCACGAGATTTTTTTTTATATCCTATTTCTCCAGTGGCGGCCGTGAGGATGGCAAGCCCAACACAGAATCGCACAACACAGACAGAGAGAAAGAAAGAAGTGAGAGAAATGGAGTTTCCTGCGAAGGCCGATGATGACTTGTGAGGAGGACGAGCACGAGGAGGACGAGCACCCAAGTCGACCTTCTGTCTGCCTGCCACCAGTGGCGTGGCAAGCGTGGCAGGCACGGAGGGCAATAGGTCGAAAATGCTAAAGATGGATGAAGTAAGCAGAGAAGCCAGGAGGCTCGGGCGTTGGAGTTGCTCGCGAGTTTTGAAGGGAACGGAAAGAAAAGGACAAGCACAACGTGGCAAAGCACACAATTGCCAAGTAAAATTTGTCATTTGTTTCTTTTCATGATCACGCCGTCTTCAATCGTCGTAATCGTCTTTTTGTCAGAGGTAGCAGTATACTGTAGCATGCATGCATGCATGCATGCATGCATGCACGCACACGGGAACAGAAAAAGATGATGGGAATGGAGATAATCAGAACGTGGCGAGAAAGTCGAGGAAGAAAAAAGGGAGATGAAAGGCAGAATGGGAAAGGAGGAGGAAGAGGAAGAGAGAAAAGGAAGAAGAAGAAGAAGTAGTAGTAGTAGAAGTAGAGGTAGATCGCTTGCTCCGTTGGTTGTAAATGGTTGGTTGCCTGCTCGCTTGGCTGCTTGCGCCGAAATTCTACCAAAAGACGAGCAGCAGACGAGCAGCAGACGAGGGTCAAAGACCTATGCCCCAGCGACCTGGGCCATCGAAGTGTCCTCAGATGCCTCCCTGGCTTTGCGAACGTCATCGATAGACTTGGACCCAAGCTCAGAAGGTGCGCCAGGCAAGGCTACAATGATAACGCTCATGTTGTCGCGGGACCCGAGATCCAGACAATGGTCGATGAGGTCCTCGCAGATGAGCGACAGCGGAAGACCCTCGCGCATCTTAGCGAGCACGAACGAACACACCGCCTCGTTGGACATGACGTCCCAGATGCCATCGCAAGCGAGCAAGACAAACTGGTCCGTAGGCTTGCGAGCGATGACGGAAACATCCGGCTCCGCGGACACCTGCTGCTCCACGTCGGGAAGAGAGTCATTTGCCTTGTAGAGAAAGTCACCCAGAGCGCGCGAGACGGCCAGGTCGCCGTTGACGCGGCGGAAGGAGACTGTGCCGCCCGCGTTCTCGATACGAGCCTGCTCCGAGGGCTGTGTGGGCTTGTGATCGAGCGAGCTGAAAAGGACCTTATCTTCGCCGCAAATGACCAGGCGAGAGTCGCCGCAGTTTCCGACAACGTAGTGGGAAGGGGTAATAAAGCTCACGACAGCAGTGGACCCGCTGTGGTCGACACCACCCTTGATCTGGTCCAGCTCGCGCATCTTCTTGTCGAGGCTGAGAAAAGCCGCGCAGACGGCCTTTCCGAGCGTGGCGGCCGCTTCCTTGCCGGCAGAGGAGGTGCCTGCAGCTGGCAATTTTGAAAAGTGCTCGTTTCCACAAATTTCTGCCTCGAGGTTCTCGGCAGCGTGACAGGCCACGAGTCTTCCTCCGTGGCCGTCAAACACCCCAAATAGCCCTAGATCACCGCGATCCCCGAGTCCAATCCTGTGAACGTGCGCGTCCTCCATGTTCACGCGCCAGCCCTGCATGGCGGACACGCCATACTGTAATGAGCCGCCATCTTTCAGCTCGCCGCTCTGCTCCGCAGTCTCCTTCTCGGTCACGGGCTTCTCCAAAAACGAGCCCATCTTTGTTTGCCGGTTTTCTTGAGCTCGCCGGAAGTGGGCTCCAGCTCAGAATATCGGCGCCTTCGAAAGCAAGAAAAGAAAAAATAAAGGAGAAAGCGAGGGGGGGGAAGGTGGCTTCGTAAAAGGCAAGGAGGTCTGCACGCGAGTCACACGAGCTCGCGACGAGGCGTTTGCGCTGCAAGAAGGAGCCCACGAGGTTTTCTTCTTCGCGCGCGCGAAACCTTCTCGCTCCTCACGAGAGATCCACGATCTCTTTCGCCTTCCTCGCGACGCACGCTCCGAGCGAGCTAGCGCGCGAGCGCAAGGCGGGCCCGCGAGGATCCGCGTTCGATCCGAGCCGGCTGCGCGGCGAGGAGAGCAGAGCAGCGCGCGTCTGCCTGCCTGCCTGCCTGCCCGCGTGCTGGCCTGCGACGCCCTGCTGCTGCGCGTCTCTCCTCGGCGCCTTCTCGGCGGCGGCGGCGCCTCCGCGGCGGCGCGCGAGGGCGGGGCGCGGCGGGGCGGCGCGGGGCGGCGCGCGGGGCGCGGCGGCGGCGGCGGCGCGGTCCGGGTCAGCGCGCGCGAGCGGTCTCGCGCAGCGCAAGCAGCTCTGCTTGCGGCTTTCTCGATGGATCGAGGAGCGATCGTCGAGCGATCGAGCGGTTGATTAAGGGCAGGAAGGCGGCCAGACGCCGCGCAAGTGGAGAATGGGTGCGCTGCAAGTGGGCTATGCGCGGCAGGCCACTGTCTGTTCTTAGTGGGGGGGGGAGGGGCAAGGCTGGCTCTGTCTGTTTGACTGACTGTCCGAGCTCTAATGAATACTTGCTTCATGTTGGTTGACCTTTGGCAGCGGGAGAAAGGGCCATTTGTGCCCGGTCTGCGCAAGTCGAGATTGTGATTGATTGGGGACAGGGGCCGGCGACGCGCCGGGGCGACGGGGCGGGAGGGCTTGGAGAGGGGATGAGGAGGATGAAGAGCTTGGGGAGGTGGACGGCGAGGAAGAAGGAGAGGGCATGGAGGTCGGATCCAAAACGAAAACATAAAAGAAGAAGAAGATGATGAAGAGGATGATGATGATGATGATAAGGAGGAGGAGGAGGAGCTGCAAGGTCAACAACATCAACATCATCAACAACAACTGCCTTGAACAACATCATCCTCTTCATCCTTACTATCGAAAACATCAATAACCCACAACAATAGTAACGTGAATCATTGACCCATACAGCTCGTCAACTTGCTTTCACACAATCAAATTCAAAGAAAAGCATGAAAGACTGAATTCCCTTCCCCTCAAGTGGTCTGGTTCATCGTATTGGAAAGGTAAAAACAGATTACAGATATCAAACATTTAGAAGAGCAGAAGCAGGAAGCCAGTTGAGATGATCAAACGCCAGAAGCTTCGGCAAGACAAAAAGGAGGACGATAGCGAAGGTTTCGAGCATGATCCCAATTGACCGAGGCGAACATGGCGTGACGACGAACTCCATCCAGGCCATCAGCATAGCCGATGCGACGTCGTGGCGACTTGGTCAATAGCTCAGAAATGAGACCGTAACATCTGGGCTCTACGCCTCCAAGAGCCTCGGAAGGAGGTTCCAGAGTAGACGTGCAAATGAGAGCGCAAGTGGCTTCATCATCTGCGCCACTGAAAGGCAACGTCCCAAAAAGCATTTCATACAAAACGACACCGTAACTCCACCAATCAGACTCGAAACTATGCGGGAAACGGGCCAACACTTCGGGAGCGCAGTACGCCAAGGTACCCGAATGCGAGACGGTCTCCAATCGTCCGGTTTCCGCGTCGAGGTGCTCGCGAGCGTCGAAGAGCACCGAGAGGCCGAAGTCAACGAGACGAATGTGACCTGAAGCAGAAAGAGCTACGTTTTCCGGTTTAAGGTCCCCGTGCAAGATGCGGCGATCATGCAGATGCTGCAGGGCAAGAGCCATCTCCACGGCAAAGAATAAAATGTCTTTGGGCCGGAGGACCTGTTCCTGGCGAATGAGTGAGAACAAGTCGCCCCCTTGACAAAGCTCCATCGCCATGTACACCCTGGACTCTGATGTGGTCGCAAAGTAGAAATCCACAAGGAAGGGAAACGGATCGCGAGCGATTTCACGCATTACAGCCACCTCACTCTCGAGCTCTGCAGCACGGACGCTCCCCGAAGCGCCGCAATCAACGATTTTCAAAGCAAAGTGGCCCTCTGAAGCGTTATCGAGCTTGCGCGCCTCATCAATCTCCAACGGGAGGACGAGATCACGACCGTAGCTCTTGAGAAGTGTCCCTGATCGTTCTCTTGAGACTGACCCGAGAAGACTGTCCACAATAGCATCATCCTGAGATTGCCGGGAGACCACGGGAAGCGGAGGCGGCGATGGCGAGGCTTTGGGGATGTGCTTTTCCTCTTGTTTGTCATTGTTATTGCTCAGATTCATAGGGTGGATTCGAGAGTTCAAGGACGCTTTACTTTCGACATCTCGTGCAAGGTCGACGGCGACTTGTTCTGGGAACATTTTTTGCTCGGCGTCTTTACTGCGCTCGCAATCTGCCATACTGCTCGATGATGCTACAGAAGGGGAGTCCGAGGCCACCACAGGGTCAGCGCTTCTTTGTGCAAGACTTGCAACCGCAAGACGGCCGGCTTGGCCTTCTGCAATGAATCCCAGGAGTCTGAAGCGTCTTAGGCAAGTTCTGTCACTATCCTCTTGTTGTGTGCACATGGCTCCTGCTCCCGCGCACGCGCGTGCCAGAGGCGGGGCGCTGTCGGCCATCATGTGCGCGCGCTCTGGCTCCGGTCGCCCGAGGCACGAAGCCGAACTCGGAGACCAAGACGTCGGAAACCAAGAAGTAGACGTAAAGGAAGGAGAAGAAGGAGAGCGCTCGATCTCCTCAATTTCTGTGGCCTCGGCTTTTCCTCTTTTGGAGTCTGCCAGGTAGGCGTTGAGGCCACGGAGGGGCGGTGGCCGCCGCTGCGCTGACTGCCAACCAACGGGTGCCTATGCAGCAGAGAATAGTCGTTACCGCGGTGGTGAGCAGCAGCTACAGAAGCAGCAGCAGCAGCCAGGAGGGCAAGGTGGTCGCGTGGCCAATGCGCGCCACACCTGCAGCAGCAGCAGCAGCAGCAGCAGCAACAGCGGTAAATGGGTGGCAGGGGTGCGTTCGCTCGCTCGCTCGTGGGCGGAACCTAGCGCACGCCGCCTCGTCCTTTTCCGCGCGAGGACTGGCGCACGCACGTACGCACGCTTGCTTGCTCGCAGTCGCTTGCTCGATGCGAGCGCTCGAACGACTTCTGTAGAGGTGGACGGACGATGGTGGTGGATGGGCGTGCGCCGAGAGAGAAGGAGATTGAGGGTGGGTGTATGGTTGTTGATTGATTCGCTGGGTCGATGTGGATGGTGGATAATGATGATGATGATGATACGGTTTCTGATTTGATCGGCGAAGGTCGTTCGGGAGGAATTTTTTTCCTCCGGCTTTTGCCCCACCGGAGTTTCTTTGGTCGTCGTTGTAGCTTGGGGGAGTCGAGTGCTCGCGACGCTGGACGTGTTTTGCTAGAGCCGCCAGATGGATGGCTGGATGGCCACCGGTAAGACGGGCAGCCAGGCAAGCAGCCAGGCCGCAAGATAGTGCAAGGCAAGGCAAGACAGTGCAAGGGATGCGGCGTGCTTGCCTGCCGTGCAGCCACACCAGCCAAGCCAGCTGCAGCTCTGTGGAATGGAGAGAAGAAGCCCTTGCGGATGCTCCCGTCACAGTCAGACTTATTACACTGACTGGCCTCGTCCATCGCGCCTGACCGGAATGCTCGGGTTAAAGTCGTTGAGAGAGGCTGCTTCTGCTTCCACTGTGCAACTACATGCGTGGCCGGTCGGGCCGCGGCCGTTGCGCGCCGCGCGGACGGATGCAGGCCGGGGTGAGGGCGGGGGGGAAGGGAAGCCTGGGGGAGAGAAATCGAAAGAGGGAACGAGAGCCAGCCAGCCGGCCGCGCTGCCTGCCTGCCTGCCTGCCTGCCTGCCTGGTGGAGCACACCTTGAATCTGCGTCGCCAGCGCTTGGTCAGAAAATAAAATAAATCACCTCAAAGAAAAGGTGAACAAGCGAGGCGACGACTTCCAGGAAGGTCTTTCGAGTCTTTCAGCCAGGTCTTTCGTACAGTCAGGAAAAAGCAAGCAATGTATAGTAGTATACGTATAGTATAGTAGTATAGTAGAAACCGAAGCGAGGCGAGACTGTGAACCGAGACCGTGAACGGTGAAGGCATCGTTGCGATAGTCCACCGCGAATCAGCAAAGTAGCCTCTGCGGCGCGGAGGAGATGTCGCTCGCGCGTATTGAACGTCTTCCGCCACCACCCGCAGACAAGCCGAGTATTGTTGTACCTACGCCAGTTGGGTCGAGACGGAAGCAGTCACAAGGCGAGGAAAAAAAAGAAAGAAAAAGGTGTCAGGATGCCGGGCGGATCTGCCCAGCGCAGCGCCATCCCAGGCTAGTACGGCCCCGAGCTCGCGAGCTCGGCCTGGCGCTGCTTCAAATTTATGTCGGTAAGGGCGGGATGGATGGTGCTTGGCCTTGGGAATAACCTGTAAACCTGCAACGAAACCTGAAACGGTAGAAGAGGTGGGGAGGAGGCTTGATTGCGAAAGTCAACCGCCGATAACAGGCTTGTCTCGAGGAGCAGACTCAACCTTTTTTTGCCTCAGCCAGCATCTCTATTGAGCTAGTAGTGTTGTTTGACGAGGAAGCGGCGGCAATACAGTGCCACGTGCTACTTACTGCTAGGTCAACTCAGCCGCGCATCCCCCAGGGTTTGCAACAGACGGCGAGGGCAAGTAGGGGGTCTGCTTGCCGATTTCAGCTTGTGGCAGCCGGTAAACGCATAAAACAATAGCTATGGAAGGAAATACAAAAGGCAACCACAGAACTTCAGCCAGCGAGATGCTTCGGAAAACAATAGGTATCATACACAATTAGTTCTATACACGAAGTAGGCTAGCTTAGCTTGATGTACAATCAGCCAGATCAACTGTCCTGCTCAAGCTTGGTCGTCTCAGCCTCATCGCCGTTGTTGAAGACGGGCAATAGAGGCGCGGTTTCAAGGCGTGGCCGTGAGCCCCTTCGCTTCCGTGGTGACGCTGGTGTATTGCTATTATCTGCGGACTGCGATGCTCGCACGAGCCTGTGCGCAGGTTCCTCGATGCGCAGTCTAGGGTCCGCTGCGAGTACCGGGGTAGTCATCGCGCACCGAGCGCTTGGCCGTCGCGCTGCGCCAGGCCGCGAGGCGCCTCGGTTCGGGGCGAAGGGGTCGCGAGTCGCGGGCGTCTGCAGTCCGAGTTATGAATTTGCTCGTCCCTCCCCCCTCCCCCCCCCTCTCCATCGCAGGCGAAAGCAAGCAGCATTAGCCTGTGAGAGAGCAGCGACTCCATTCCGGCCCTAAACGCTCTCATGCTTGCTTCTCCCGCAAACGTCCCACGGAAAATTGACTTGTGAATGAGCTTTAGAATGGATCCGTTGGAACTTGGCGAGGCCGCCTTGCCCTCTCTCAAGGTGCTCCTGCCCTGCCGATTCTTGGCAAGATGAGTCTGGTGCACAGTCGGGCGCCTACTAGCCGGGCAAGGAAGCCCCTCGAGCCTTCGTTCCCGAAATCCATTCTCATCGGGGACGGCCCTCCGGCGAGGAGCGTGCAGCAGCCTTTCTCCCCTTCGTCGCCGCAGAGAGGTGGAACAGGCCAGGGCAAAAACGGGCAGAATCCATTTTCGTGAGGGCGACTGAACGTCGTGCCACTTCCTAAACTCGTGTCAAGGGTCGAAACATCATATAGCTGGCTGATGAATCCTGGCATGGTCAGACGAGGTTTTTTCGAGTTCGAGCGTTCCTGAAGCGTCAGCACAAGCACTCGCTCGAGCATGCTTCTCTCAGACGCATCGTCACGAGACGTCTGGCGGACGTGGCCATTCCCGACAAGGAAGTTAGCTCGCCGCGCCACATGACGGACCCACTCAAAATTGCCCGCCCCAACTGACAAACAGAAACTCCAAGGCTGCTGCAGCCCGAGTCCCTCTCTCGATCGTAAACTCCAGCCTCCGGTCGTCTCGTGAACCACTTCTCCACCTCCTCCTTTGCCTAATTCTGACTGTACTATTTAGTTATTTAGGTATAGGAAGTCGGGCAACTCAACGGATCGATCAGGCACTCACTCTGCGTCCGTAGTGCGTGCCCGACTGGACTCGATGCGCGCCTCCTTGTACTACAGAGGAAGCGGCCAGCAACAACTTGGCAAGCCCCCGCGTCAAAAATGCAAGTCACAGCCTCTCCTGCCGCCAAATCTGCTCAATCTACTCCCAAGTCTCCTTCTTCTATAAGTCATACTTCGTCAAGACCGGCTCCGCCGGCTACGAATATAACCAATAAGACAATTCCATCGGAAAAAACGCACTTCAGATCGCGGGTGCTTTAGCCCCGCAGGGTGTACTACAGAGGAAGCGGCCAGCAACAACTTGGCAAGCCTGAGGTGAGCTGGCCGCTCCGTGGCAGAATGCCGACCGAGCTAGTGAACAGCCAGAATTTCTGCTGCCAGCTAGAACGCGACGTGAGAGCCGCCAATCGTCTCTCTCACCCGCGTCAAGAATAAGCTTCACGGTCCGAGCCTTCAAGCTTGGCTATAGGACGGTCATGCGAAAATGGGCCGCCGCGCTGCTTCTTGGTGGAGGAGCACAAACGAGCACCCACAGCGCAAAATGCAGTCCACACACATGGGGAAACGAGTGGGGGAAAGCTGTATCAAGTCTGCAGTCAAGCTGGATGCTTAGCTAGAGGATAAGGCATGGAGAACCAGAACAACACCGGACGAGTAAACCAGTGTCTGAGTAACGTGGATGATAATGTTAAGTTAAAAGGTGTCGCAGCGAAAGTATTTTCTACAAAGATAGTCACACGTGGATGAAAAGGTAATGCAACGCCATAAAGCATCAACGAAGACGACGCTGCCCACGCTGTGTTACTGCAATTTGTCCAGAGCAAGACTCATTGAACCTGGGAGTCTTGAAGCCATAACCATTCCAGGTCTTCGCAAGCGTACAGCACCGTACATTCACCGATAAGAGTAAGATCACATTTTGACGATACTTTTCATCATTGGGAAGCTTAGCTTCTGGACAGTGAGACCATTCAGCCAATTCACAAAGACACAAATCCCATATTCGAGTATTACTCAGAGGCTATGCGAGGGCGGAAAACCACTCTGATGGTCAACCCTTTGTCGCGCAGTGCAAAACCCACAAAACGAGGCAAAAGACGAGGTATAGCTGCACATGAAAAATTCTAATCTTCAGGAAACCAACGTGATTACGAAATGCTCTTTGTACCATTCCTTCAGAAGAGACGAGGCGAGGCGAATTTCTTGATCGATTCTTGTTCGAGCCAATTTTCTTCTGCTAAAACCAGGTACAGACGCCGTGCCTAATCGCCATGACAAGGTTTCTGCGGAACTCTATTTTTTGGGTGCTGCTTTGGGCGCAACAGATGTGTCTACGTAGAGAGGCAGCACTTCTATTGACGTGAGACGCGCGCGCTTCTCGCGAAGCTTCTTTCCGACAACAGCTCCGAATGAAGTTGCCGTCGAAGCGACAGGCGCTGGTGAGCTTGCGGTCATCTTCGTGCCCTGATCTTGAGGCTTTCTACTTTGCAGGTTTGAATCCGACTTTGTTTGCTTGCGTTTCTAGGCTCCCTACGGTAATGCTACATCGACGCTGTGGCGCGCTTGACCACAATCGAGATTGTAGCACAAAGGAGCAAAACGGATTCATCCCGCGCCTGCTCTCCACAAACTTGTTTCCCCAAGCTCATTCGAAGAGAAGCTTGCGCGCTTTACACGTCACCATTCTACTAGAACTGAGGCTCAACCCCGGACTCGGTGCTGAGCGCAAAAACTACTGCCTACAAGTCAGAAAAGCGCTTGCTTTCAGTTGCAATCATGGTGCTCCTGACTGGTAACGGATCTACCGGATCTCTCTAGATCGCGAACAACAAATTTCAAACCGCGTAAAAGTAAAGAAGCGGAAAAATGACTTGTGAGATAAAATGTAAATAGGCCTCTTGCATACCTAGAGGGGTCAATAGAAGTGGACTGGCAAAAATTCTAATGTAGACTAGTTTCTGAAATTGCTGCTCGTCGCCTTGGGAGTGAAAGGATTGCCCGCGGGGGGCATAATTTATTTTGAAAACTAAAGAGACTTGTTCGAGCCCGTAGGCGACTTGGGCACGTAAATCGGCAAGAACTCAACAGTCTCCATGCGAGGGCGCGAGTATCCCGGGCGGCGGGTCGAGGCCGGGTTTGACCCATAGGATGCGGCGCTGCTGCCGCTCGAGTTGCTTCCGCCTTTCGAGATCCACGAAATCTTCGAGCTGGTCATGATGCTCCGAATTCGTCCAGGTTTGTGGACGGGCAGGTACTCTGAAGGTCGTTCCTTTGGGAGGATCTCTGAGTTTGGGTTTTGCGGCTGGTCACATCCACCACATGCTGCCTTCCATGAAAAGCTGTCAAGAAGCTGCTTGCTTGCATTTTCTTCCTCTTGCCAAAGCAAACAGCTTGTTGAAGTGCCGTCCATTTCATGCCGCCGGTTAATTTGTTGGCCTGCAGGCCACCCAAAAAGTGCAAAGGGTCCTGTTCCTGTTCGAGATGTTGTATGGCCAAACCATGGGAGGCGTTGACGATTCCGACGAAACGGCCATGGCCCTCGTCGGTATGACGACATGCTCGAGGCTGTAGATTGCGCGCCGCGCGACCTCGACCTCCGTTAGCATCGAAGGAAAGGTCGCGGAGCCTCATCTCGCGATCTCGCAAGCGCTGCCCACCACCAACCCTGGAAGCAAAAATGTCCATTCCCAACGCATGCGGGCGGGGGGGGGGGGGGGGCGCAACCCCAGCGCTGAAGCAGCCACACAAAGTCTTGGCGGTGGGCCCATGTCTGTCGATTTTGCACGTCTCCCTGAACGCAGGCGCAAAGAATGCACCGAAGGCTGGACGACCAATCGCCTGGCTGACGTTTGTCTCAGACTCCAAGCTGGCATAGCAACCAGCGAGCCACTCAGCATAGACGCTACCAAGCAGCGATTGGGTGTGTCGGTCGATCTTGCAGAGTGGCGGTGGCTGGCGGATGCCACGACCAACTGACGTTTTTCCGCTGGTCACACGGCTACCAGTCATCAGCCAACGGCCACAAGAAAAGGGAAGCTCTTGCGCCAGCAAAGCCCGTCGATTTTACATGGAGCCTGCAACCAGTCCATTCACCGTCGGCTTTTTTTCAGAATTATAATTCGTGACTGGCAGTTTCACCATGAAAGCGCACTTTGCTCAAATCGCGTCTGGGCTTTCCAGATCTGTCGAACGGCAGGGGGCAGCTGATCGAAAAGGTGAAAGAGCAGAGAGCGTCCGCCATTGAGCAAGACATTGGGAGTGCCCCCTGGACTCTGAATAATCTGAGGATTGAAGTGAAGGACAACTACTTTTCGCAGGGATTGCCCGAAGGACCAAATCAAGTGTCGGGCGGTCGGACCTTTGGCTACTTTGATCAGTCAGTCTGTTGGAAAATAAAAGATTGAACTGGTTCTATTGTATACATGCTTGCCTACATCTTGAATTCAGTCTTCGTTTCGCTACCGAGATGTGGTTGCGCTGGATGGGGACTTCGGCGCGTAGAGAGGTAGAAGCTCGACAGTTTCCATGCGCGGGCGAGAGTACCCGGGCCTCTTGCATGTCCTTGAGCTCGATGAGTCTGAACTCATGAGGGAACCATTGGAGCTTGCTGTCTTGGTAGACCCCGTCATATTTCCTTGATAACTTCTTTGTATGTGTTCTTGCGGATGGCTATCTGACTGAGGCGTTCGAAGGCTGAAGATGTTGCGGATTTGCCGGAGCCTCGCTTGCCATTCGCGCGTCTGAGCTCATCCCCGGTCCGGCTGAGCTCCTCCCCGGCTGAGCAGTCCCTCAAAGGGAATAGGATACGGCAATTTCTCGGCAGAAATGGACTCGAGCGCCCTGGTGAAGTGGATTTACAAACACTGGGGCCCTTTTCACAAGCACCGGCAAATGGACTCGAGCGTCCCCGGCCAGGATTGAGTAGAAAAAGCTGAAAACGTCGGCTTCTCCGTGCGCTTTTCCTTGTCGGCCAAAGTTTTCTGCTTTCTTCAGGCAGACAGGCGCGTATATGTATGTGTGTGCGCGCATTGAGGAGAACGAGAGCACCGCTAGACCGTTAGATTCATAATGCAGAAGCAGAACGCGTCTCGCATGCAAAAACGACGAACGCCTGAACGTTCCATCGATCGCCCCGCCAAGCACCACAAAGCGACCCCGATTGCGCGCAAAAATAAACAAACAAAAAAAGCCGAATTCGTACAAGAGCCGAGATTTTGTGTGTTGACCAGCCATTGCGCTCCGGCATTCCTAGACAGGGAATTATTGGGAATTATTGGACTCGCCCAGCAAAATCAATGGCGCTACCACGTAGGTCCTTCGCAGCAAATGTTCAGGCTGGGCCGTCAGTCCTCTTTCGTTCATCAGAACGTCGCCCTCAAAGCTTAACTCTTATGAGTCGACCTGTTCGTTGCGTGGAAACTCTCAAACAGCCTACGATGGGTCCTTCGAAAGGCAAATCGTTCTATTTCCGATTTCGCAACTAGGTTTTCATAGGCTTCACGGCTTCAGATCTGAGAGCTTCCGCAGAAGCCTTCGAATGAGCCTCGTACCTTCTCAGCAACTTCCAGGTAAAGTGCCGGGGACGGCCCTTCAACAGCAAAGACGCGTCTCGATCCCTTTCGAGCCATTTAGCAGCCACACCTGCGGTTTGGAACAGGATTCGTCCACATCTCAAAGCAGGGTTGGATCCAACTTTCACAAAAGTCGATCTCGATTCGTAGTCTGTATACCAAGATGGATCCTGCAGTGCGCTGGCTTTCAAATACATCCCAAAGCACCAGAACCCGATTGCGTTCTTCTCGGCAAAGTGGATTCCTGCGGACTTCCTGGGATGGAGTCCTCAGAGAAAGAATGACTCATGATGAGCGTCCAAGTTGCCGCCCGAGAGCGTAGCTTCGCGTCTTCTTGTTTCAAACTTCCCTGCAGGAAGATTTAAAATGGAACGTGAGCCCCGGCATTTGCAACTTTGCCTGCCGGAAGCGTCCCCAGACGAGACAACCTAGCGCAAGCGATGACGTCGGTGGCAGCCAACGCTTGAGCCAGAGCTGGGCCGGGTCCTAAGAACGGCCCACCTCCAAAAGGGCTTCTCCATTAGGACGCGTTTTCCCTCTGCAGTAGGGAGTCTTCCTGATTTGATTTTTCAGCTTAAAGCTAAATTAGCTCGAGCGCATCCAAAGGCGATGGTTTCTGGCACGCCAGCCAGCTTCAAGGTTTCGTAAATCATTGGGGAATGGTCGAGGGGCGCGCCAGCGCACACGCGGAAAAGAGTGTCATAGGTCACAGCCGAGGCTGGAACATTAAGATGGGCCATGACACGAACAAGACGCGCGGACGCACGCCACTCTGCGCCTTGCACACACGCGTCGATAATCGCATTGAAGATGGCAACGCTTGGACGGAATCCTCGTCGACGAAGCTCGGCAAGAACTTGGATCGCCTGCGCAGAATTCGAAGGCGTAGCATGCTTGCAGGCCGTGATGATGAGGCGATACGTATCGAGCCCGACTTTGCTCTGCAGCTTGACCCACATGGAACGGTAGATTGTTATAGAAATATGCCAAAGCCCCTGGTCGGCGCAAGCCGCCAAAAGAAGAAGATATTCTACATGAATCTCTCGCTCCGTCAGCTGTGTCACCGGAATTTGCTCCACTTTATCGAGGTCAAATAGAATCACGCTTGCTGCGGCGAGACGACGCATCTGAGGTGATCCCTTCGCAGGCAGAGGTTCGAGTGGCAAGCGCGAGGCCTTGTAAAAACCCAGACGTGGTCCTTGTGTCCCAACCTTTTCCACACGTCGTCGGCTCAGTCCTTGAAGCTCCTTGCGATAGTTTTGGCGGGTCGCCATCCACTCGCTGTGCAGATCTCGATGGGCGCGCATTTTTGCTCCCCAATGATTGTCAATGTCCTCGGCAACTCGAAGTAGCTTGTGAACGCGCTCGATGAGCTGTCGCGCGGTGCAAATGTTAATATCGAGCTTGCATTGGTCGAGACCATGCAAAACTTCTTGAACAGCTGGAGAGCTGCGCTCATCCTGACCAAGAGTCTTGGCGACAGCATCGATTTCGGCCATGAAGCGAGGTCGCCACCATGTCCACGCCTCAAAGCCGAAGTGGTCCAATAAAAATACCGCATCGTTGAGACGTCGCACCCATTGCGGCATCACGTCTTGCGCCTCGAACTTGGCATTACGAAGCGCCATACCAAATTGACCGTCCCGGACCCTCTGCTGCTGGGCACTTGCTTTCCAGCGTTCTTTGGCATCGTCTGGATCCATTTCAAGCTCTGAGTCCTCCATGGCCTGAAGTTTCTCCTGTGATTTGGCATCCTCTGATTTGCCCAAGGCCACAATTTCGGCGACTTCGTCTTCTCGATCTGTGATGAGCCGCCACACCGCATTGTCTACGTGATTGCTTGAACCCAGGGGCGCGACACTGTCCTCTGACTCCTCGATGTGAGCAAGATCGCTGTCGCTTCGCGCGACGGTTGCCTCGTGAAGGACAACCGAAAGACGCCGTGGGGCTCGCGATTGCCGCTTCGGACTCACAACCTTTTCCCCATTGAGCCAGGCCTGCAGCTCCGCCTCCACGTGCTCTACGCGTGCAACAAGGCGCCGCCGGGCTTCCGCGGTCGCCATGCTGCTTTGTCTGGCTTTCACGTGCTCTCGAGGCTCTTGTTCTTCATCATCCATCGTCAGCTTCTAGTAGGGATCCGTTGACCCCGCAGTTGAACTTCGAACTTCTCGGACTTGATTTTTTCTTTCAATGTAGCCTTCGTAAAGCTAAAGGATGCGATGCGTGTGGCATCAATGGGCTTCGGCACGGATTTATTATCATTATTTAGAATTTGCAGTTTTGGGGCGGAGAGTGCGCTTTAGATGGCAGGAGTGATTTCCGCGAAGAAAAATTACAAGATTTGGTCTTGTCGTTCACAAAGACTATCAAATCAAAGCGTCAAGATCAAGATTGCAGATCTTATTCAGAAAATAGTGGTAATGGTATCCTCTACTTCTTCTTCTTCTTCTTCTTCTTTGGAGAGAAAAACTAAGCCAGGCCCTCGGACAAGTCAGCCGAGAGCAACGAAAATCGCTCATGAGAGGTGGACCGGACAGCTTCACGGATGACAGAGGCATCCCCAAGCACGATAACGTAGTGGCTCGCTCGAGTAAGTGCAGTATAAAGCAAATTCCGGTTCAAGACAAATCGGCCTTGCTCAGGAAAAACCGGGAGCACAACCACCGGATACTGAGATCCTTGAGCCTTGTGCACTGTTGTCGCATAAGCAAGCTCAAGTTCATTGCTAGCGTCCTCGTGGGAATATGTAACTTTATTCCGAGAGCCGTGCTTGTCTTCCTGCTTTGTCGCGGCAGCCTCAAAATCATTGAGTTCGTTGTATCCCACGACAAGCTGTGGACTATCGAGGGTATTTTCGAAATGCATTGCAATACCGATATTCCCGTTAAAGACATTCTTGTTGTAGCAATTTTTCACTTGCATGACCTTATCTTTAGGCCTGAATCCCATTTCAGGTGCAAAATCATCGCCCTTTGCTGCATCTCCATTGAGTAGTTGTGGCGGAACAGGGTTGAGCTTATCTTTAGGCCTGAATCCCATTTCAGGTGCAAAATCATCGCCCTTTGCTGCATCTCCATTGAGTAGTTGTTGCGGAACAGGGTTGAGTCGTTGTTGCAGAACAGGGTTGAGCTCAGTCACACTCGCTGGCCCTTTCCGTCGAGGGGTAATAACTTGCATGTCTTCGATTGGGTCGAAACCATGTGCGCGGACAAACCTAATCACGCCATCATCCAAAAGGCTCTCGACATCTTCTGCACGGCAATTCAGGTAAATCACTTTGCCTTGCGCTGGTTCGTCTACTGTGCCCTTGTCCGCGTGTCTCTTAGCTAGAGCATCGCCTATCATCTTGAGAAAATTGGACTCTGATGTCGGGGAGAGCAGCATCGGCGGCATCTCGCCCTGACGGACAGCTGTGGCGTTGGCGAGAATCTCGTTTTCGTCGCCACGTTGACGGAACACTTCCGTGAGCGCGCACGTGCGTACTGCCCGACAACGAATCAAGTCGTCCAGCAGGTTGCCCTGGCCAACGCTTTGAAGTTGTGCAGGATCACCAACGAAAATGACTGACGAGGTCGGCTCGATGGACGAGAGAAGCTCTCGCGCGAGCCACAAGTCCATCATTGAGGCCTCGTCGACAATAACAGTGTCCCACGATAATGGTTCGAAATTCGTGCGCCCATCAGGCGTGATCTTGAGCAGACGATGAACCGTCGCAGCGGGGAGGCCTGTGGAATGATGTAGACGCTGTGCGGCTCGGCCTGTTGGAGCCGCTGCGACGACGGAGCGACCCTGCAGCTCGAGACGCCGTGCAACCTCGCGCAAGAGGTATGTTTTGCCCGTTCCAGCGTACCCTGTCAGAACAGACACCTTTTCGCTCACGAGAGTTTCAACGCACGCCTCTTGAGTATCGGAGAGTCCATGCTGCGGCGGACCAATTTTTGAGTGTCTTTCTCCGTCACTTGCCGATGCATCCGGCGCATAACGAGGCGTATGCTGGATTTCCAGCAAGGTCTGCGCTACTATCTCCTCATTTCGGTGGGTGGACGTCTCGTACACGTAGACTTGGTCCTTGTGGGAGCGGAGGATGAGGTTGAACTTGGAGGCCTCCTCTTCATTTTGAAAAGCCTGCTGCAATAGGCCCGTGGGTTCTGCGCCCAGAAAATGAGCAACGCCAAGCGTCACCAAATTCAGCGGCAAGCAGGAATGCCCAAAGGCCTGTGTGACGTCTCGCACAGTCTGTAGCGTCGCAGCAAGCGCTCTCGCGTCCTCAAGCTCTACCGTTCGCGGCGCGAGTGCATCCACAGCAGAGAAGTTCACGAGCCCAAGGCCAACGAGCTTGTATGGGTCGTTGCGGAAGACCTTGATCAGATCACCTTCTCCAAAGTCCGCTTTATACAGCCTCGCTTGCCTTGCACCGGCAAATTTTTTTCCTCGCTCACGTTCAATACCACGTTTGTACTGCTTGAAAATGCGCGAAAAGTCCGTATATGTCATGCGGTGCGAAATGAGAAAGCTAGCAATCTTAGCGCTTTCGGTAGAGGTCCAGTCGCGAACAAGATTGTTGCCCATGCCTGGACTAATACCTTTAACCGCCTCAGACATTATTTTGCCGCCATTCTGCACGTCGTTCATGACGTCTGGCAATGATAAGCCAAGCGCTTCGTCGAGCCCGTCTGCAAGCTTGGGCCCGATGCGTTTGAATCTGCCTGCGCGCATCATTTCCAGTGCCTTGCCGCGCATCATCTCCTGCGTGACCTTCGCAGGCTCTTGACACATTGTGCCTGAGCTGCCTGCTGTCCCTGTCGTATTTTTCTTCAGAATAACGTTTAGCGCTTTGCGTGCCGCCTTGGCCGAAAACTGGGAAGGCGAAAGTTCTGCTCCGTACCATGCCGAGAAATCCTCGCTGAGACTTTCGCCGCCAAATTGACTGGAAAGCATATCGTCCACGATTGGTGAGGCCGATGCGTCAATCGTACCTTGAGCAGTCACAAACCCATCGACCTGGCGTCCGAACTTTTCGTGATCTGTCCATTTGCCCTCAATTGCAACAATCTGCCCGACCTCTTCATTGAATGTGTTCTGCTTCTTGGCCTTGAACCGAACCTTTCTTCCATCCTCGTGCGCGAGTTCTCCATAGATTGCCTCTTTATTCTGAAAGAAGATGCGTGTCAGGGTGCCCTGAAATACAGCAGCATCTGATGGCCTCTTTGTCTTTCCCAAATCAGCCTTGCCACTCTCGCTGGACGACTTTGAAGCCTCGGGCTCGGAGTTTGAAGAATTTAGCGCGAGATCGTCCAATTTGGCCTCGATCATCTCCCCAGACGGACTCTGTACTTGCACATCTTCGACAGCGACCGCGATTTGAGCCACTTGGCTTTTATCATGCGTACGCGTGTGCGTTGCCTTCTGGGGAGACGAGACTTTCATTGCACTCTCATTTGCTTCCTCGGTAGCTCGGGGAGTTGCAGCTGCTGATTCGGAGATCGATTTATTGCGAGTCTTTCTCTTTCGCTTCCTTGCCGATCGAGTTGGTTTCCCCTTGTTTGCTGTGCCGTCGCCAATAGTCTTGGGCAAGCTCGCTGCCTCGACGACCGCCTGCGCGTGCTTACGCAGCCTCGAGCGAAGTGCCTCGATACTAAGGTTTCGCTGTGCGCAGGTCCCAGTCATGTGCCATGGGGCCTGCGTGCGGGCAACGAGCGCCCGGTAAGAGACCACGTGCCGCTGCGCTAGGCGCGCGAGCATTGTTGAGGCTTGGCCTCCTATGGCTCGCCGCGGCGCGACTCTAGGCCAAGCCTTCTTTGCGTTTTGTGGGTAGGAGGAGGCGATAGGAGGAACGTGTTCGTATTACGGTTAAGCAGGGCGCACGACGGCGGCGTCAAGGTGCTTGAAGTAGGTTTATCACTCCTTTGCCAACAGCGAGTCGTTATAAAGTAAAAAGACGGAGCTGGGACGCTCGTGCAAAAAAAAAGAGACGAAAAAGTGGGACACAAAGCATTTCTTCGGGTCGTTTGTTCAATCTAACGTATTAGGCAACCTTCAGTAGCAAAAAGGACGGACGTTCGTCTTTACGATTTTGCGGCGCTCTCCATGACCACGTCGCCGTCGGCGTCAGCAGAATCCGCGCCGAGGCCGAGATCTCGCGCCATCGTGGTAAGATCGGCCTCGGTAAGCATGTTCGAGGTGCGCTGAGAAGGATCGATGGGCTGCGCCAACTCTCGCAAAAAGGTGCGGCAGACCGCGACAGCTTCCTCGGTCGAGAGGTTGAGATTCGACTCACGCAGGAACTGCGTGACCCAGCCAGGAAGCTTGCTACGCTTGTTGGCATTGTTGTAACGCTTGTCTGCAAAGATCATGAGCCCATAGTCGGCCTTGCTACGAATGACACGTCCAATGCACTGCGATGCCTGCCGCAGAGCGTCAAAAGCAAGGAACTCGTCCTCACGAATCTGAAACTTGACGCGCAAGTACTCGAGACGCGCCAAGAGAATATGCGACTTGGTGTACTGGAAGGGAATGCCGAAAAGAATCACACAGCGTCCGTAATGACGGTCGAAATCAATGCCTTCCGAGACCTTGCCACGAGCCACGGAAAGAAAGACAGCACCACGTCCACAATCGCAAGCACGACGAAAATTGTCAAGGGCAAGCGTGGTTTCCACAATGTCCTTGGTCTCGATAAAGAGAAGCTTATGATCGAGGATGCGATTTAGGATCTGAAGTTCAGCCCAGGCACTCACCACATTCTCCATGTACTCGTAACTCGTAAAGAAGCAAACGATACCATCCGGGACGGTCTTGGACACCTCGATAAGGAGCGCGCCAAAATTGATAATAACCGACTTGTCCGTGCGCGAACTAAAGGCAGACGTGATCGGCGTCTGATCGCTACCACGCGTCACAACCATTGGACAAATGCCTGGCCTAATGATACTCATGGTCAGAGAGCGTGAAACCACGGGCTTGAAATCAAGCAGTTTCGGGTACAGATCAATCGGTGAGAGGGTTCCACTGGTGATGACCACCGTCGCAAAGCGCTCGAGCACCGGCTTGATGGCCAGTGATGCATCAAGACATGTGAATTGGATAATTGGGTCGATGAACTGGGGCGTGCGCTGGTCGTACGGCTCGATGACAAGCATGAAGCCATCCTTGTATTTTGGTGTCGCCACGAGCGTCAAAAAATCAGCCACCTGGGAGATCGGGACAAAGCGTTCCAAATCAACTACCTTGAGCGTGCGCATCAAACTCGACAGACGCGAATAGGAAAATTGCAACGTCTTGGCGTCCAGTTGCAGCCGATCTTGCACCTCGTGCAAGAATGCCACGGGTGTCTCCTTGACTACACGTTGCACCTTCATGCGTGTCTTTAAATGCTTGACCACCACGTCGAGCAGCTTGACAAAGTGCTCTGCCTTTCGAATATTGCCTGGGACGGCTTCGTTAAGAATATCCTCTGGGAGGTGAATTGGGTTCGCCACAACGTCGTTGTTATTTGCGTCGAGCACGCCCGTCTCGGAAAGACCTTGGACGAGACGGTCATACTCATCGCGTAAACGTTGCGCGTCGGTCTCCTTGACGCGGCTGATCATGCTATCCAGCTCGCGAATGTTGCTCGACGCAGCTTCCAAAGAACGCCGATTGAAGAATACGCTAAGTGCCTCAATACATACATTGTCGATGTTGTGGGCCTCGTCAAAAACGACAATTGAGTCCCGTGTAATCTCCTTTGACACCATTGTCGAGACCTTGGGGTCCAGCATGTACTGATAATTATACACAACAACATTCGCGAACGAAAGAACATGGCGGGTAACAAAGTATGGGCACCAATTGTTTTTCTTGCCGAGTTCCTGCATTTCCTCAATCGTATAAATGCCGTTGCTGAGAGGCACGTCTGAGCCTTGCGCCACGTACCGCTCATAGTACGAGCAGAGTCCCTGCTTTTCAATGTCCTCAATGTCTCCGAGCTCCGTCGGCACTGGAGCCTCCTGTGTAGCGTCCATGGCTGCATCATTTCCTTCGGCAGCTGGCTCATCGTTCCCGTTGCTATTGCCGGCATTTCGTTTCCTCGCGCCCGTTTTTTCCCGCACCCAGGGGGCAATCTTCTTTCTGCAGAGCGAGTCAACCTGCTCACGATCACTCTCCGCCATCACCGTAGGATGCACGCACATGTTACGGCGCGAACTCAAGCACACGCCCAGGAATGGTGGCGCATTTGCCTCGCCGCCCAAAAGCTCGGTGCGGTGATCAATCACCCGCTTAAGTTCCTCCATTGTCTTGCGCATTTCTGGCACGGTGCGCGTGCAATACACGAGTTTGCCCGTTTCCTGATGAGCGTACTGATATGAGGTAATGAGAGCTAGCAGCGACACTGTCTTGCCGGTCCCTGTCGGCATTTCAAGCAGACACCCGCCCTTGGCGTCCAGGGCGTGCTTGAGCTCCAACATATAGTCATACTGTTCGGGGTACAAGGTTGGGTACGGCCAGAACACGGTCAACGGCGACGCCGAGCCTGCGTCCAGGACGAACTTCATTCTGTTACCGCTGCCCGCTCGCTCGTTTGCTCGCTCGCCTCGCCTCACCTCGCCTCGTCGCACCGCGCCGCCGAGTGGCTGCGCTTCTCCGGGCTCTGTCTGGGTCACAGGCAGCGACGACCGAGCCACTCGCCGCCTCTGCCAGCTTGCAAGCTTGCCAGCAGAAGCGCTGTGCTCAGCGCAGTCTCGGCCGCGGCAGGGCGAGGCGAGGCCTGCGCTGCAGCAGACGGTCCGCGCTCGCCGCGGCGCACCGCAGCAGCGACGGCGGCTTCGAGTTCGTTCGCCTTGCGCGAGTTTGGCCTTTGGTGCAGACCTCGCCGGCGCAACCCCGGGGCATCGGGAAAACCTCGCGCCGGGCGATAGGGGGGCGCTCCCGGTACAGATTTCCTAATTTCAAATCATCCGCCATGTTTTCTCGAATTGCTTCGGCGAAATACGCACGCAGGATGCCCCCTTCCCTCGAGCTTCGCCGGCCGGAAAAATAGAATTACGGTGGGGTCAGTTGGCAAGTCTTGCAGGAAGATAAGGTTGAGTACTCCTAGACAAAGTGGGGAGAGAAACATCGGGGAAATAGAAAGGTCTTCTATGGCCCCAAGGACTCTTTCGAAGAAGCACCGAAGCGAGCGGGGCGAGAAGCGGCGAGAAGCGGCGAGAAGCAAACAGCCAAGGCGCGACGTTTGTCTGTTCGAGGCCTCGCGGAACGACGCCCGCTCGCGCGCGCGTCACGGCAGCAGCTCGGGCCCCGTCCGTCCGCGCAGAGCGCCCGCTTCTCTCCTTTGGTTTCTCGTGCAAACCTCTTTTGTGAAGGAAGGATGTTGTCGAGGAAGAAGAAGGCGACGGGTAAGGGCGACAAGAGCGCCGCCGACAAGGCCGCCGCGACGGAGAAGGGGGCCGCCGCGGAGAACAGCAAGAAGCTTCTGCTCATGCTTGAGGAGGATGACGAGTTTGAGGAGTTTGAAGTCGATCAGTTTGCTGCTCCCAAGGAAGACAAGGATGACACCAAGCAAAAGTGGCAGGAGGACTGGGACGACGATCTTGCCGAGGACGACTTTATTGGCCAGCTGCGAAAGGAGCTCAAGCTCTAAAGTTCTCTTCCTCCTCGGCGTGTCAAAAATCGTTGCGGCTTCCTATGTCAAAGATGCAGGCCTTAACACATGAATCTATCAAACAAAAAAGCAAGCTAAGAGTCCAAGCGTGCAAGCAAGCTCGGACTGCGCAACGGCGTATCTTCTGCGCTGCGCAAGTACACTGTTGATCTGAGTCTGCTTGGCGGCCATTCGCTCACACATAATTGGGAATCGACCGTCTGAGTCTTTGAAATGGCTTTGTCTTTGTATGTATCGAGATCTTGGGCATCTTGACAGAAAAGCGACTCTCCTTCCCTCCCCCGGCTCACAACCCCCCACCTCAAAAACGCAAACACGCCACGACGACATTGATAAAGAATAAGAAAAAGCCTGAAAGGAAGCTTGCAATTCGATATTTTTTAAGACTGCGACCCATGACATAAAGTTGTTCTTCTTCTTCCTTACTCTGGCGAGAGACCATCATAAGGCGTAAGCCCATACATGTTGAGAAGCTGGTCGTTCGCACTCGCGCCCTCTGCAGCGTCAGTGAGCCATGCACCAAGCTCGTAAAAGTTGTACGCCATCGCGTAATGCAAAGGGGTCTGTCCTTGCACGTTTTGGTGGTTTACGTTCGCGCCCTTGTCCAGCAGCAGCTTCGCAACCTTGATTCGCCCATTTTGCGCGGCAATCGTCATGAGCGTGTTCCCGTGCTCGTCGGCCTTGTTGATGAACCACTGCAAGCGCCCAAGCTCATCCGAGTACTTGGTTCCGTAAGAGTCCACATACTGTTCAGTAACGTCGGAAGGGTCGAATGGGCGATCTGGCAACGCTTGCATCGCTTCCCTCATCTCACGGACCTTGCCATGGCGAGCCATTGAGAGAAGCTTGTCCGGATGAACTGTGAGACTTGCCGCAGCCGAGATAGGACGTCCGTCCGTGTCATCCATGCTGTCGACAGAGGGGACGACGGGCATCCCTGGGGCAGGACCGGACCCGCTGCTGCCATTCATCGTCGTGCCCCCGGCAGAGTTCTTGACAGCTTGAATGCTCATGAGGCTGCTTCCGGAGAGACTCGTATTGGACATGGATTGAGCGCTGTGCGCCTCCTCCATGCGTCGCAACTTGACAATGGAGCTGAGAATCTTCTTGCGATGCAAATTATGCTCAATTCCGAGTGTGTTCCGAAGATCGTCATCGTTCAAGTCGTACAGGAAGGCCCCGTCGATGGCGGCGTCTGCAAAGCACGCGCGATATTGCTTCAGCTTGAGGGTGCCAAGCCAGTCGCCAACGTCTTCCACCGTCCATGTCGTGACCGTGAGCGCATCCTGCTCCTCGGGCATCTGACCCTTTCGAAACCCAGGCCTGAAATGCCCACTGGACCCCGCACTTCCCGAGCTATCGCCTGCGCCAGTCTCGGGATCGCCCGCCTTGCCTCCAGCGTTGCTGCCGCTCGCGCCACTCAGAAGAGCCTGAATCTGCGCTTGCCCTGCGCCCGTTCCAGCGGGCCCATGAAGAACAGTATTGAGAGCGCCGACTTTGCGCATGGCACGAACCATGTTGAGACTGCTGAAATAAGTCAGCGACATGCTCATGAAGCCGAATTTCATTAGGGACTCGGTGGACTGCATCATGTTGTTTGCCTGCTGCTGTTGCTGAGGGGTCGGCCCCGCGTAGGGCGAGGCCATCGGTCCGCCAAGCGCGGCTCCGCCACCAACGCCGCCGCCTGCGCCTACTTGAAGCGCGGTCGCCGCAGTTTCGGGTAAAGCAAGCTCGCCGCGTGTCTGTTGCCGTCGTTTAATCTGCTCCAGCTCTTGCTGTTGCTCTTCGAGAAGCACCACCAACTTGCGCTCCAAGTCACGAAGCTCCTCCTCTTTGCCCTGCCGCGTCCGGTCGATCGTCTGCAGTTTAACCTCGAGATTCTTGAGTCGCTCCTTCCTGTCGGCAATTTTGCCCAACATGATGCCAAATTCATGGTCCAAGCGCATCTTTTGCTCGCGAAGCTCTATACGCGCCTCCTCGTCCAGTACACCCTTGGCTTCTGTTTCGACGGCGCTTAATTCGTGCATTTCCTTTTCAAGGGCGCGGACGCCCTTGTCGAACTCCGAGATCTCACTGAGGAGAGCTTCAACCTTTTCCTCCGTTTCAACTTTCTCGCGAGTCAGCATCGACACTTCGCTTTGGAGGCGTGTACCGTGCAGTTTGTGCTCTAAAAGCATTTGGCGACCAAAGTCAATGCCCTGCGACTGCGCTTTGGAAAAGAGGTACTTGTCTCGCTCTAATGAGGCGCGGCCCCGACCCCGATGACCACGGTAAACTCTCTGAATATCGATGGCCGCGTTACGCTGTTGACGAAGCCGCCACGTAAGCTTACGCGCGATGTGTGCGCGCACCATATTTTGGATGGCCATCGCAGCTCGCCGCCGTTTTTGCTTAATGCCCTCGACTCGTTTCTTGCCCTGACGGCCTCGGAAGATGCGCTGCATGTGGCGAGCAGCATTCACTTGAGCTCGGCGTTCTCTGAAGAGGTCTCGTCCAGCCTTGCCGCGCCAGCAACGTTGCACAAGCCGAGCCGCCCATTCCTCTTGCCTTCTTTGCTCCAATTCGTCCCTTGCGAGCTTGGCGCGCCATTTCGACTGGATGAGCAGCGCGGCACGGGTTGTGCGTAGCTTTTCGGCTAACGTGCGCGCCAGAAATGCGCGCCATGCCCTTTGGATTACGCAGGCTGATCGCACAAATTTGGCAAGCCTCTTTTTGTTGCGCGCAATACGCCAGCGCATGTATTCACGAATTTCTGGGACCTCTACTGGTTTCATTGCACGCGCAGGTACTCCGCCAAAGCGTGGATCGAAATCTCCTTCGTCGTCGCTGTCTGGGTCGGTGCCCTTGCGACGTTTTTGAGCCCAGTCAAAGTTGCGCATGGTCGGATCGAATGAGAGATCTGCCGCGGCAGCAGCCGAGGCTGCGGCTGCGGCAGCAGCGTCCTTTCGCCGTGATGCTTTGGCATCCTGAGCGGCACGATTCCTTTCTGCAGCGGAAGGACCTTGGGCTCGGCGCCCCGTTTCTTCGCGGAAATTTTGCCAGCGAGATAACTCTGCGCGTGGGTTCTCGGCTGGATCGTCGCTCTCGTTCAGCTGATCCATGCTAGACTGCATGGACTGCTTCGCCTCCCGCGACCCAGGACGTTGTTGCTGTTGTTGTTGCAGCTGTTGCTGCTGCTGAGAGTTGGGCGCAAAGGGATTCGCTTCGACACTTCCTTCCTGACGAACCTTGTCGAGCGTACCAAGCACGTTGTCGATGAAGCGATCCTCGAAGAATTTGCTGGGCTGCCCAGTCGCGCCGCCGACGCCGCCTCGCTTGCCGCTGTCCCGCGGTCGTCGCGACCTACCTGGAGACTGTGCTTCCGCATCGTCTGCTGTGGGCAGGAACGCCACATCATGGTTCTCGTGGTATCCCGTGCAGAGCTGCTCAATGAGGTCGGAAACTGGACGGCGGCACTCTTGAAAGAGTTCATGTCCGCTGCGAAGCCAGATTACGCACGGCCGTGACCTGTCTTTGAGACACTGACGAATCGAGCGCGCCTCGCCGCCCCGCAGCTTAACGACGGGCTCGACGTGCAGCGGCTTGACGAGCCCGCCTTGCGAAGACTGCACAAGAATGATGGGCTTGTCCAGCTGCTTGATCTCATCGCGTAGGTCAGCGTGCGCAAGAGATCCCTTGCAAATCTGCATGCGTCCCTCCAGAGTAATTGGATTGTGCACCGCCGTGTACAGGTTCAGGGCCAAAGGAGTCGACACCTTGCTCAGATACGCCGATGAGAAGAGAAAGCGTGTGTAAAAGTATACGGGGAGATCGGGACGTGTAGCGGGCGCACAGCTAAAGACATTCATACAGTCGTGCAAAATTCCGGCGAGGTGGGGGTCAACATGGGAAAATCCGTTTAGACTCAAGAGCGCGCGCATCTTGGGTGGCTTGCATCGTGCAGCATATTGCATTGCGATGTTTGCGCCGTTACCAAAGCCCATGAGATAGAATGGCGTTGCGTACGGGCCCCGCGTCTCCAACTCTTTGGTGCCATTGTAGTCCACGTGACGCAGCAGTGCGTCCACGCAATGGTCATAGTACTCGTTGTTGAGAATTGCGTCGCGTCGCCACTCCGTGAACGCTTGACCTGGAAGGTTGAAGACAAGTACTTGGAGGCCTGGGTACTTGGTGACGATGGGGCGAAAAAAGATCTGCATCGTCTCGTAGGTGTCAAAAAAGTCGTGCAGCACTACGATATTGAACAGGCGCGATCCCGATCGCTTCTCGCCCATGACCAAGTAAGGAAACGAGGTGTCAGCATCCATTTGAAAGACGCCTGTCGAAGACGCTTCCTCATCGAGATTGTTCCTCGGCATGGGCAAAGTTAGCTTCACTACGTCGGATGACGTCATGAGACCGCTGGTGGTAGGGCGCGTGAGAGGCACCTCAAAGTCTGCTGAACCTGATGTGGCAGTCGTCGACGATCCACCGGGCCCTAGTTTGCGCGCTAATCGCTTTGCGGCCGACTTGGAAGGCTCGTGCCGCGGAATGGCAGCACGTACGGTGTTTAAGAGCGAGACTTCATCGACTGGCTTGCTCACGCAGCCGTCGAAGCCAGCATCCATGTACAATCGAAGATCCTCCGGGGCAGTCTCCGCGGCAAGTGCAACAAGAGGCAGTCTCTGCTTGTCTGGATCACCCTTTTTCTCTCGCTTGCGTAGCAGTTTGGCGACCTCGAGACCATTGAGCGACGGTAACAATGTGGATGTGAGGAAGAGGTCAAAGTAATTGTCACGGCACATCTCTAGCGCGGGCGGGCCGTCTGAAAACACGGTCACTGTGTACTCTGCATCCCGCAAAATGGAAGATACCTGCTCACGTATGTCATCGTCTTCTTCGGCTAAAAGAATTTGGCCCTTATACCGACGTGCGTCCCGCTCCTTTTCCTTTTCGCGGTCCGCAAGGGAGGGATGCCCGCCACGCTTTCCTGCTTTGTTACTTTTGGGCGCTCGTCTGCTCCGTGGGTTTGCTTCATGAGCAATGAGAGCCGAGGCGGCTTCATTATACTTTCGTTCGCGCGTCCCGCGCAAATAGCTTTCGAGGTCCTCAAACTTTTGCAGTGACTCGTGTTCTGCCTGGAGTCGCTTGGCTTCTTCGCGCGTGCACGCGCCGCCCTCCACAGCCTTGACGACAGCATTAGTGAGATTCTGGGCGAGCTCGACCGCCTTGCGATCTTCCTCCTCACGCAGCTCTGCCCGCGTCGGAAGATCCGGCGTCGAGCGATTGGGCAAGAGCTCGGGAAGTTCTTGCACATAGCGTCGCGCGGATCGAATGGGGGAGGGCGTACGTGTGCGCTCTCTTGTAGCTGGTTCGCGACCGTCAAGAGCACGTCGCTGCTGGCCTTTTGCATTCAATCTCGCAATAAGATCTTCGCGCGCGGCATCACGGGCGGCGCCACGAAGTGCAGCCTCTCTTCGCGATCGTCGCATGGCCTCCCCTTCGAGAATATCCCGGGCTTGGTCCAGGGTACTGTAAATGCGGTAGCAGTTAGGGCACACCGTAACGTGCTCGTAAAAGTGACTGAGCGGAACGCCGCCGTGCTGTTCCAAAAGGTGTTCTCGAGCGTCCAAGCCTTCGATTCCGCGGTCTTTTGGCCTTGCAAAGGTATCTGCTCCAGGAGCCCGTTTCTGCGAAGATGGATTTGCGCCGCCTTGAACGCCCATACTTGCGACGAAACCCCTTTTCTCTTTACGAGCCATCGCAATGGACTTCATGGGCAATTGATAGTGTTCGTATTGCGGTTTGGCATAGTGCTGGATGCGTTTGGTGATGTCGGGTCCTGGTCCAGTCGCTTCGAGTCGTTTGCCGAGTGCTTCAAGCGCATCCTCGTGGCCTTGTGGCGTCGCCATATTAAAGCCCATCTTCATGGCCATCGCCTCAAGCTCGTTTTTAGAAAATAGTCGCTTGGCCAGCGCAAGTCCAACTTGTCCGGAGCGCTTTGAGACCGTCTCTGGGGCTTTGGAGTACAACGTTGGGGGCTCTTGCACGGGAAAGTCGCAAAAGTCGCCGCGGCAATTAAATGGATTCGGGTAGTGCTGGTCAACGACAGGAGGAGCATTAATTTTTATCGCTCCTGTCGCATCGAGAGCGGCCGCACTGGTTCCAGCGATGGTAAAGTTGTGCGCTTCGCGAGCGCGAAGCGACGCCGCTGATTCTGTTTTTTCCACATCGGTCTCGCCACTTGCCTCAACGTCGCCAAAGTCTTCGCTTGCATCGTGGTCCTCGACATGGGCGGTGGCGTGTCCAACCTGAATGCCCAAGGCGACGGCATCCGTTGCCGTGGCTCGTGGCGATCCGAAACGTGCTCTTTCGTCAGAGCGCCTACGGCCTCCCCGTGGCCGCTTGCGGACCCTGGACGCGTTGGGGGAGGCTACGCTATTTGGAATTCTGATGCGGCTGTCGAGATTGAGGCTAAGGTTGCGTGCAAGAGAAGCATCGATTTCTAGAACTGGTTGTTCTTTCTCCTCAGTCATTGAATTTGTTGGATCAGCATAAGGAGCCATAGAGGCATCTTCTAGACGCGCGGCTTCGAACCATGTAAGCCATGGTCTCTCTTCCGGGTCCATGACAAAATGCGCAGTGATTGAATGCACAACGACGTTCATTTCATGCTGCAAATATGTGGCAAGGCTCTCTGTTGATTCATGCAATAGCTTGCGCAAAGAAAGTGCACGACATTTGGTTGCAGGTCCAAGGACTTGATCCCCAGTAGTCATATCCCAAGATACAGGACGTGAATGCGCTTCCACAGCGCCCGCTGTAGGCCCTTTGCCAGTGCTGCGCCACTCACACACGTATAGATTTCGAACTCGATTGCCTGAAGGCGGAATGTAGGTTTGCACGGCTCGAGCTGTGCAAAGGTCGAATGCAGCACCAAGATCTGAAAGCAGCACGCGTTTGGTCTTTCCATTCCGCAAATATGCAATGCACGTTGTTTCTTGAGCGCTCCAAGCCCTTCCAAAGCGGCTGAGAAGCATCTCAACAGTTGCGGCTCGTTTTTTGATCACGTCGCCCGATTTTGAGGAAGACAAAAGCCAGCGGTCAACATCCCCCGTGGGTTTGATAAAGACGGTCTCTGCAAGGAGTGTACGACATTTGTACCGCGCGTTGGCTGTCCAAAGGTGGCGCAGTGCCCATATGCCAGCGTCTCGGTCCTTGGCAAAAATTTCGCGCCTGTCTTTGGCAAAGTCGTCCAAGAGCTCCGCCATGGCTTGGCGAGAGATGTAATCTAGTCAAGAGAAGAAGCGTGCGTGATCCTTTGCGAGCGCGCTGAGCGAAAGCCGAACAGCACGGAGAGTATGAAAGAAAGAGCGTCTGTAGCTAGGCGCGGGCGTCGAGGACGAGGATGTGCCACGAAACGTTTGCGGCGTGGCACGGCGTGGCACGGCACGGCGTGGCACGGCACGGCACGGCACGGCACGGTACGGCACGGTACGGCACGGCACAATCCAACACAGCTCGACTCGACACGGCAGGGCACGAAATGCTGAGCGAGGTGAGGTGGCTCAACGCTCGCCTCAGCGAGGCGTGCGACGCCACCGTCACCGCCGCCGCCGCCGACGCCGACGCAGTCCGTACCAGCAAAAAGTCTGGACGCCTGGTTAACTGCCGTCCACGGTATCGTCGCCGTACAAAGCCTCGCCCTGTCCTCGTCTCATTCGCACGCACAAGCGGTGAATCAAGGACCCGTTCATATGTATTCATACAGGCAAAGAGAGGCGCTCTCAAGAACCGGACCAGAATCTGATATCCGTTGGGTTCGCCGTCGATCAGCTTGTAAAAAGTGCATGAACGTTGAAACGTCCTCCTTCTGGGGACTGCTATACTTGCGAGTTGCAAGACGTGCGCATGCACTAACTAGCTTGCTTGTTTGCTTGCCTTCATGCAAATCAAAATGTGAATTGAGCTTTACTTCGTAGATAGGCGGTGTTGTTGTTTTTTCGATTGAGTGAGGTGGAGAGAGGGAGAGGCGAAGGCCACCGAGGGCAAGTGGACAGACCTCAAAGGAGCGGCGAGAAGCGTTCACTTCCACGGCGCGCCACGCCGAGCCGAGCGGGTACAGCCGGGCTGCGCCGTGCTAGCTTGTGCCAAGCCAAGCCACGCCAGACGAGGCTGAGCTTGAGTTCGAATCGAGTCTTTGTTCGACGACAGCTTAGAGAGAGAGAGAGAGAGAGAGAGACGAAGGCCGTCCAAAGAAAACCAGACGTAGGGAAAAAGGAAATCGAAAAAGAGGAGCTCGAAACCAATAGGAAAATGGGCGGGGAGTCGAAAACTGCCGAGAAATTCGGACGCGAGCTCGCGCGCAGCAAGGCAGGCGAATGTGTGCGTGTCGTGGTTCGCGTACGTCCCCTGAACAGCACGGAAAAGCAAGAGGGTTACGAGGCGGCCGCCATTGTCGACGAGCAGCGCGCGTCTATTAGCCTTACGAACCCAAGCGCAGCAGCTTCAGAGCCCCCCAAGGTGTTCACTTTTGACCAGGTCTATGGACCCACGGCACAGCAAAAGCAAATTTACGACAGAACCGCAGCAGCAATCGTTGAAAGCGTCTGTGAAGGCTACAATGGCACCATATTTGCGTACGGGCAGACCGGCGCCGGAAAGACTCACACCATGGAGGGTTGTCGCGACCCGCCGGAGCTCAAGGGCATTATTCCGAACTCTTTCAAGCACATTTTCGACAAGATTGCTGCCGAGGGTTCTGACCACAAGCAGTTCTTGGTGCGCGCAAGTTACCTCGAAATCTACATGGAGGAGTGCCGTGATCTTTTGGCGCACAATCCGAAAAACAAACTCGAGCTCAAGGAGAGCGTGGACTCTGGCGTGTACGTCAAGGACCAGCGCGTTGAGATCGTCAAGAGTGTTGCGGAAATCGATCGTCTCATGCAGGAGGGTAACGGAAAGCGCAAGGTTGGCGCTACGCGGATGAATCAGACCTCCTCGCGGTCGCACTCGATCTTTAGCATCGTGGTGGAGACCAGCGAGCTCGATGAAAGCTCGGGAGAAGCCAAGATTCGCGTTGGCAAACTGAACCTTGTCGATTTGGCTGGCTCGGAGCGGCAATCCAAGACTGGCGCTACTGGAGAGCGGCTCGAGGAGGCCACTAAAATTAACCTTTCGCTCTCCGCGCTGGGTAACGTGATTTCTGCTCTGGTGGGCTCCAAGTCGCAGCACATTCCGTATCGTGACTCAAAGCTTACTCGTCTTTTGCAGGACTCCCTAGGTGGTAACACCAAGACGGTAATGATTGCCAACTGCGGACCAGCAGACTACAACTACGATGAAACGCTTTCGACACTGCGCTATGCTGATCGCGCCAAGAAGATCAAGAATAAGCCCAAGATCAACGAGGATCCCAAAGATGCTATGCTGCGTGAGTTTCAGGAAGAAATTATGCGCCTCAAAGCACAGCTGCAGGCGGCCGCGAACGGCCAGCCGATCGACCCCAATTCGGTCGTCGATGGCGTCGCTGCAGTGGCCGGCAAGCCTGTGATGGACTCGCGCCAAATCGAGGAGCTCAAGGAGGAGATGAAGAGCGAGATGAAACGCCAAGCTGAGGAAGACAAGCGTCGAATCCAGCAACAAGCCCAGGAACAATTGGAAAAGATCACGGAGGAGAAGCGCATGTCGGAGAAGGAACGCGCGGATCTTAAGGCGCGCCTAGAGCGGGAGGGCCAACAAGCCTTGCGCGCCAAGCAGGCCAAAGAAGCGCTTCAGAAGAAGCTGAAGATGATGGAGCAGCGTCTCTTGGTGGGCGGCATGATCATGGACAAGGCTGCGAAGCAAGAGGAGGATTTGCGCAAGGCCGAAATTGAGCTCGAGGAACGCAGGGTACAGGAGCGCATTCTCGCACGCAAGGTGATCGAGAAAGAAGAAGAGATGATGCTGAAGGAGGAACGGTACTCATCGCTTCAGGACGAGGTCGAGGTGAAGACCAAGAAACTCAAGAAGCTGTGGCAAAAGTACCAAGGCTGCAAGACCGAGGTTAAGGATCTTGAGCAGAGCTTTCAGCAAGAGCGCGAAGACATGTTGCACACGATTCGAGAGCTGACTCGCCAGGTCAAGCTCAAAGAGCTCGTCATTGAACATTTCATCCCAACGGACGAGGCGGATAAATTGAATGCCCGTGCCCAATGGGACGAAAAGCAAGACCAGTGGAAGATTTCTCGTATCGAGTTTGCTGGAAATCAGCTCCGGCCCACACGGCCTTTGAGCAACATGCGTTCTCGGCGTCCAGAGACCGACTACGCAAATCACCGCAAGCAGTACGACGATAACCCACGGTACCGATCGGAGAATGTCGCGACGCTCGATTTGGAGATGACGGAGCGTCTTACTGCGGATTATGATGGCGCGGCCATGAATCAGCGCGTGCAAGCAGCGCTCACGGCGGCGCTAGAAAGCGGGGAACCGGACGTTTCTTTTGGAGCTGCCCCGGAAAACTTGCCGACTTGCAACCCGTACCTGAGCTACAACCCCGGCGACCCTGGCACGGCGGGAAGCGAGTCTGTGCGCGAACGTGGATCGACGGCGTCGAGCTCGCGACGGACCAAGTCGCGAGGGGCGTCGAGCAAGCGCCCAGGCACCGCATCGCGGGCTGGGCGGGATCGACGAAAGTCCTCGTCTGCAAGCAGGGACGATGGGCCGACGATGTCGCTCATGTCGCACCACCATCGCCACGCGCATCACGGCATCGACGATGACGAGGGCAAGGATCCCGAGGAAATGTATCCCTCGGCGCGAGGCCTTGTCTCTCGCTCATGATTTTTTTCTCTTTTTCCTTTTTCCCGAAACAACAAAAAGCGAGATGCCAATGTCTTTTTTCCTTCGAGTGCATGGAGAGAATGGGCATGCGATATATTCGCGCTCAAATCTATTGCGGATCACGACATTTTGAGACCAAAAGCCAGGAAACCAGAAAACGAACAACCAAAACAAACAAACAACCAAACAACCAAACAGCTTTTTATTCTTGTTCTTTTCGTGAATTCGGGGCTCGTCATGGCTTAGCAAACAAGACCGAACGACTGGACGGATGGTTTCATCTTTTCTTCTTCTCTTCGGATAGCAGAACTTGAAACAGGGGATGAACAAATCAGGTCAGGCCGGCTCGACAAGCATTTCGCTCGCCATTGTATACTAGTAGTTAGGCCTGGTTCTGCTCTTGTAGTTCCTCTGGTTTCCCACTAGGTTGTGTATGTTCGGTTCCAGATGACTCTTTCGATACATCTTGACCTTGTTGTTGTTGTTGTTGTTGTTGTTGTTGTTGCTGCTGTTGTTGCTGTTCCTGTTGCTGCTGTTGCAGTTTCCTCCTCGCGCGGACGTCCGCGACGCCGAGAACGAGAAAGTAGGCAGTGTGGCGAAAGTAGGCCATCATACGCCTACGCGAGTCGTCGTCGATGCCCGGGGTCTCGGCGAGCGCAATGGCCATGTGCTCGATCCAGCGCTTGGCGCCGGCGTGGGTCATGCGAAAATCAACGTGGCGGCCAATGAGCGCGGGATGGCCCTTGCGCTGCGAGTACAGCTGCGGCCCCCCGAATCGCTGCACGAGGAACGTCCATTGGTTCTCGATGGCCACGGCCTTGTCGCTGGCCGCAAAAATCGACTTGAACCAGGGCGCCGCGTCGTCCTCGAAGACGGCGTTGTAGAAGTTCGTGGAGAGCTGCTTCAAGGTCTCCTCGCCGAGCCGCTCGTACAGGTTCACCTCGTCGACGGTGAAGGCCTCCTCGAGCGCCACCCCGCTCGCCGCGCACGCCCTCGCTTGCACGTTCTGCATCTCTCCCGCGCGCGCTCCCGCCGTCCGAAGCGTCCCCGGTGCGAGAACAACTCTGTTCGTCTTCTGCGGCCGCCGCGCCGTCCCCCGCTATGCGTTGCGCACCCCCGCGAAAATGCGTTGTGCAGGGAATGCAAAATGCGTTGCGCAGGGAATGCAAAATGCGTTGCGAAGCAGCAGGAAAACACACTCCACGCTGCGCGCGCCGCACCGCATCGATCCGGCGGCAGCGGCTGCGGCGACTTCAGGCGCGCGGGCGCGGGCAGCGCGGCGGATTTCCCGCCATTGGAGCAGCGGCGAGCGAGAAGGCGGGGGCGAGAGGACTGGCCCCGGCTTGCTTTCGAGCAAGCAGACGGGAGCGAGCCGCGAAGCATCGTCATGGGATGGCTCATCGCTTTGGGAGAGACTGACCAAAAAGAGGCCCGCGCACAGCACAGGTCGGCCTCGAGCCGAGTCGAAGCGGGCGCGAGCCCACTTGCGCTCGCGCTCGCTCGCGCTCGGCTCGACTCCACTCCGCTCGACTCCACCACAAAACGAGACGTCCGTCAGCGCAGCGCAGCGCAGCGCAGAGCAGAGCGAAGAAGCAGAGCAGAGCAGAGCAGAGCAGCGCGGGGCGGCGTGCGGCGCACCGTGAGCCGCGGCTTTTCGGGTGCGGCTGCGGCCACTCGCGGCGGCCAGCCGGGAGAGATTGGCTGGAAGCGCGGCGCGGCGGGGTGTGCGCGCGCGCAGGAATTGGAGCGCACGCTCGACTTCACATCACCATCGCTCATGGCAGGCAGGCAGGCAGGCAGGCCGGGGGCGCGGGATCTGGGGGAGAACAGCGAAAATGAAGGGTGGAGCGTGCTGGGAAAAGATGGCGGGGCCGGGGCCTAGGAGGAAGGGATCGAATCATGCGTGCGGCGCGCGCGAACGATCTGGTTATCGATTGACGTTATCGATCGCGAGGGTGCAGGACGGAGGGGAACGCGCAAGCAGTGCATTTGGACGCGGGGTTTCGGGCGTGCAGTTCCGAATTAGGGAGAATAACAAACAGGGTCCGTCCCGTCCCGTCCTGGCCCGGCCCGCCTCGTCCCGTCCCGTCCTGTCCCATTCACCCATTCGTTCATTGCTCATCCCTTCGTCCGTTCATTCACTCATTCCAGCAGTTTCGCCCTCGTTGTCGTCGTCGTCGTTGTTGTTGTCGTTGCTGTCGTTGTTGCCGCCGTAGTCGTCGATTGCGCGCAAGACGAGCAATCGCCATGACCAAGATGGTAGGGCGCGAGACGACGGCGACGGCGACGACAACGCTGATCCCGGCAGGCGTGGAGATGATGTCAATCGAGGACCGTCTTGCTCTTTTCCGGAAACGCGTGCGCCCCCTTGGGCGTTGGGGCCGGGGAGCGCTGCAAGAGAAAACGCCGCGAGAATTCGACTACGCGCTCGGACCAGGAAACCCTGAGATGAAGGCAAAGAACTCTAAACCCAGCGGCACGGAGCCATGTGTATACGACGATGAGACCGCGCTCATCGAGGCCCTACAGTGCGCAATGTTCGTGAACGAGAAGACTGCAGACCCCGGCATCAGGCTCGTGCCGGATGACGACGAGGACGGCGCCCAGCTGGAGGAAACCATCGACCTCTGGAACGGCTTGTGCGTGCCGTTCCTGTATCGTCTCTTGATGAACCAGGACACGAAAGAGGACGCGAAAATTGTGCGAGACCTTTGCGCTGCTCTACGAAGAGTGGACGCCCTCTTTGAGGCCCAAAGTTTCGAAGGGCCTTATTTTCTCGGAGACAGACTGTCGCTTGCAGATATTATCGTCGCGCCATTGCTGGACCGCTTCGCGGCCACTTTGCCATATTACCGCGGATTTGACATGTTTGTGCCGGCGCCGCGTCTTGCCAAACTTTATGAGGCCGTTAAGTTGCGCCCAGCCTTTGCAGATACGATGCGTGGACCCAATTATTACGTACGAAAATACAAGAGCTACGCCAAAGTTGAGCGCATTGTACCCGACGAGATCTCCGCAAATATGCAAGAGCATACGGTACTTGGGTCGACGACGCGCAACATACTCTTTCGCATGAATCCGACCAGATTTCGAGGAAAATTCCTATCCCGGAGGTCGGTGAGCCTCAACCTATTAACTCTCAAATGAAGCGACCAAGCAATGTTCGTGAAGCTTGGCTTCACCAAGAGCAATGCGTCTGATTGACTTTCGAGCTAAATTGTAAATGTTGTGAACCCCCATGAATGCCGAGATTCCTTTGCCGAAAAGCACACAATGCATCTGATTTTGACCATGTCTTGTCTTGCGTTTGAGCTCTAGCGTCTGGTCGTTTTGACCTTGTGACACATACGAGCCTCGACCTGGAAGGCTTGCTCTCAATTTACGGAATTCCGATCGTATAGGATAAGGGGGCCCGGTATTCCGGGACCTTCCAGGCTGGTCAAGTGTGCGGCAATCGCCATCAATAACGAAACTAGCGTATGTGAGCGTGTTGCTTCGCGCGCCTGCAGGCTCGCCCACCTGCTCGCTTGCTGCGGCGACGGCGCGAAGACCTCTGCGACGTGGATGAGACTGGCTGCGTGCCGCGCGCGATTGCTCCGCATAAGGGAGAAACACGAAAACTGACCGCCTCGGGCCGGCCCTTGCACACATTTCTTTCTACAGCAGCAACAACACGCACGAGAAAACAACTCAGCACCGCATAGCATAGCACAGGTCAGCGCAGTCCAAAGAAAAGATGCCCGAGACGTCCTTTAACGTGGAAATGTCGTGCAGCGGCTGCAGCGGCGCCTGTACCCGTATCCTCAAGAAAATTGATGGTAAGTAACTTTCTCGCTTCCGCGTTGCACACACGCACGCACGCACGCACGCACGCATCCCCCTTCTTGGTCAGCAGAAGCTTTGAAGGCGGGCACCGGGTTTTACGAAGGGCCTGTTGACTTACAATTTGATACATTTTTTCTGAGAATAGGTGTGGAGGAGGTCGATGCTAGCCTCGAGGATCAGAAGATCACCGTTCAGCACGATAGCTCCGTGACCGCGGACACCATGTTGGAGGCTCTCCAAAAGTGGGCCCAAAGCTCCGGCAAGAAGGTTTCCAAGGCCTAAGATGACCTAGCGACGAACGCATGCACCGCCATTACGACCTCGAATTGAATCGAGGATGATGCATACAAATAAACACGTCAAAGCAACTAAGGCATTTTCAATCGTTTTCTCTATCGTGGCCATGCAGCAGATGATAATAAAGGACCTTCCTTGATCAGAAAATCACTGTTCAGTTTAGCATGAGACCTATGTAACCGCGGATATCGTGCTAGAGGCTCTTCAAAAGAGGATCCAAAGCTTCGGCAAAAAGATATGGTATCGACACCAGCACTGAAGCGAGGCCAAGCACTTTCAAGAAGAAGGGCATGCTCCATCACTATAATGGTCTCCAGCGATCTCATGATTTGGCATTTTTCTTTCAACAGCTACGATACGTTACAAGGAAGCCCACCTCATTTAATTAGCTGCTGACAAATTTGATGCATAAGACGTCCGAGCTCAGCAGGCTCATTTGCATTGACTTCCAAAACGCTTACGTCACGCGGCACGTCCATTTCGTAGCGAATGTCAGACTCTTTGAGAGGCTCGACATTGGTCCGAGGAAGATTCCGCGAGGTGGAGTTTGAAGGATCGGCATCGCTGCGATGCTGCTGCGTGGCGGTTCGAACTTGCGACGAAGTTCGTTTGATGTTGTCCAGTATGATGACTTCGGCGTCCAAGAGGTCGACTTCATGCAGAACTTTGTGAAGCTCTGCCTTGGCTTCGGGAAGACGAGCTCGATCTGTGGCATCTACGACAAAAAGAACGACATTCGGTCGTAGGCTCTTGTAAAAATGCCTCCATAGGGGCCGGAGCTGCACGCGATTCCGCCAAGAATCTCACATCCAACGTCAGAGACATCAATGATTCGAAACGATCGCGAGCAATAGCGGCGCTTCAGGATCGACGCACATATAATTTACCTGCGAGGTCGAAAATGTGAAATTGAAACTTTGTGCGATTGTAGACTTGCTCGATTACATGATAATTGTATCCTGTCGACGACTTAGTAAGCTCTTGTCCTGCTGGAGCGAAACGACTTCACGCCATCGACTTTGGCGTAGAACCGTTTTGTTTTGTTATATACAACGCAGACGAGGCGCCATATGGCAACGTACCAACTGTTGGAGAAGCGTCGCTAGGTTTGGCCGCGAGGTTGAAGAGAAAAGTCGTCTTGCCCGCACCATCGAGCCCCACGAGCACCACGCTGTATCTCGACCTCGCGGCGCCCATGTCCCCGTTCTATCGCGGGAGCGCGCCGAACCACTCGCCCTCCCGCGCCCGGCTCCCGCCGTCAAACGAACGTGTTGGCACGTGTCGAGGAGTTCGAGGTTTGCCCGCGATTTGGGCGCCTTGTTGGCCTTCTTTCCGTCACTGCAAGAAGACATCTGCCGTGTCGGAACGCTCAGCTGGCCAAGCACCCTCAAGCTGGATCAGTTCTGTCACAGACGCGGGCCAGCAGCGGCGAAGGTCAGGATGGCCTCCAGGATACTCGAGCTCTTGTGCGCACGCACAAGACGATCGAGTTGGTGTCGCTAAAATGCGGAATCGCGAGCTAGACGGCGTGGTCCCGGGAATCGGGACGGTACCTGCTGTGTCGACCCGAAAAAAGTGATCAATCGAAATCCATACGAGAAAGCGCGCAGAGCTTGACCATTGCGCGCGCGCTGGCGCGGCGCAGGGGCTAGCGCGCGAGGAGAGGCGCGGCGAAGAGAACGGGCACGCTCGCCCCTGCGCGGGCGTGCTCCTGCCTGCTTCGCGGTTTGGTGGAAGGCTTCCGCGACGACATTGAGGCGCAAGTGCGCAGAGCCCAAGGGGGCCAAGGCGGGCAGCGAGTCCGCTTCTGTGCCGCCAAGGAGGAACTCTCTCGTTCGAGAGGCGGCAAGGACGACGAGGGCTGACCGCTGCGGACGCTAGCGCGAGCTCGCGACAATCGTCTTTGCACGCCCGCAAGATTGCCCGCGACGTAAGGGCAAGGAGCGAGTCTGACAGACCCTTTTATAGTCGTCAAACTCTGGAAAGATACGAGCACGAGCGCGCCTAGATTCTCGAGGTCTAGAGTATCACACGACATCTGCAGCAAAGCGACGACACACGCCAATTAGCCAGCATGAGTCGCAAGGCCGAAGCGAGAGGCATGCTCCCGCGGGGCGGAAACGTCTGCGACTACGAGTATTATGACGATGTTCAAGTCGAGTTGCATGATGATGCAGACAATTCGCGAGGCGGCGGCGGCGGCGGAGGAGGAGGAGGAGGTCGAAATGCACAGGGGCCGCCGACATCGCAGCAGCAGCAACAGCAGACACAGAACTCGCGAAACGGTAACAGACAACAACACCAACAGCAGCAGCGAAGGAATAAGCAGCGTCGAGGCCACGGCCAGCATCAGCGCAATCGACGAACAGGGGGCTCGAATGGAGCGGACTACGGGGCAATATCCCTCGCATTTACGCGCGAGGACTTTGTCAAGGCAAATTTTGGCTTCTGCTTACACCCGCAAACGACATCTTCCTCTCTGCGTGGACAAGACTCCCTCGAGTGGGACGAGGTCGAGTCTGTCTCGGTGAAGTCAGACGAGCCCGTGGTGTGCCCCCTGTGCTTGGACCAGGTACGCGCCCCGCGAATTACTACATGCGGACACATTTTTTGCTGCGTGTGCATGTATCGCCTCTTTATGCACGCATCCAATACCTGGGAACATTGTCCCCTGTGCCAATCCTTCATTTGCGAAAAGGATCTCCGCCGCATCTCAAGCATCGAGATTATCCCCAAGGTTGCCGTCGGCGACCAGATAGACTTGATCCTTTTGACACGACCGCGCGCTGGCATTGTACCTGTCGCCCTCGAGAGTAAAGGCGGTGACTTTGCGCAGCGCCGACTTCCCTCTGTTCACACCCGGCGTGCCACCTTTTCGCGATTCGCCATTGAGACCAAGGAGAATGTCACTCGTGTAGGCGAGCGTGATTTGAACGATTTGCGCTACCTCATGAACGAGGCGCAGGCCTTCAATGACTCCTTTGGATCCGAGCTCATCAAGCGCGCATACGCCAACGTCAGTGGAACTATGCAGCGGTGGGCAGCACCCAAAGCGCAAGAATCCTCGCATGATTCGCGCTCCACTGTGCCAATATCTCGGGCCGGGGCAAACGCGGCCACGGGTTCGTCAAGTGCTGGCACGACAGGTGGGCGACGTGGCGGCGGCGGCGGTGGCGGGAGCTCGGCGGTAGGCAAGCTTGACCAGCCCGAGGAAGACGTTCAGTTTTATCAAATTGCCGACGCTCGTTACGTGTTCCTGGACTCCTTTGTCGTCAAGTGTCTCGCGCATCAGTTTGGCGCGGACAAGACTCAGTTCCCACCCCGACTTGAAAAGGTTCGCGTGGTGAATGTAGAGAATATTGTTCTCACGCCCGAGGTGGTCAAACGCAACTCGTACCTCGTGCACGTCCCCATTCATGCAAACCTGTACCTTGTGGAGATTGACCTGCAAGAGATTCTTTCTGCGGAAACCTTGGAAGTTTTTCGCGAGGAAATCGCCAGTCGTGCACGCCGCCGCGCGGCAAAGCTCAAGGCGGAGCGACGCCATGAGAAGCAGCTCAGTGAAAAGCTCAAGCGTATGAGTCTGCGCGGGCCTCTTGAGAGCAATCTCGGTTACAGCATCGACTACCGTCAGTACATGGAGCAGCGCAAGCGTCAGGAGGAACAGATCCAGCGCGAGCTTGCGCACGCCTTTGAAGCATCTCTCACGGGCGATATGGTATCAGAAGAAGAGATCAATGCCATGCTCGATTCAGCAAGCGCGCAGCAATCGAATGGGATCTGGGGATCGGCGCCGCAGCATATTGGATCCTTCGCCTCGATTGTCAATAGCCAAAGCCACTTCCCGGAACTGTCTTCGTCTCCGCCGACGACGAATCTCTCAACGTCTCCGCAGTCGTCCTACTCTTTGTCGTCTTCGCCGGGCGCTGGCAACGGATTGTCGTCGACAGCGTCGAAGACTGGCTGGGCGACACTTTCGGCGCCCAAGCCTCCCACAACGTCGCAGCACGCGCGGACCCTAGTGCCGAGTGGACTTGCTCCTGGAACTGGGGCAACGTCGGCGGAGAGTGGCCCATCGCAAGCTCCGCAAGGCGCGCAAGGGGCCGCTCCTCAGGAGGCTCGTTCAAAGGGCAAGAACAAGTCCAAGAACAACAAGAAGGCCGTGCTCTTGAGCACGGCAGGTCGTCGTGGCCGCTGACTACTGGGTCGATGGCCATGCACCCAATCATTTTTCCATCCATCCATCCATCCATTCATCTACACACACATACACGACGCGCTCTTGTCCTTCTCTTTTTCTTTTTTTAACCATGGTTTAGAGTGTGTACATTTTCTTCTTTACCCTTCGTCTCCTGCTTGTCGTTTTGGTGCGATGGAATGGCGTCGCTTCCTATTGCAAAAGAAGTTCTGTCTGTTTGAGGCGCAATTGAAATAGGAGAAGAAGCGTGGGGAACACAATCGTGGGTCTAGGTAGTAAGATCAAATCTGTTGATGAATGAGCGTGGTGGATATTATACGCCTCTTGAAGTTGTGTGCACGTGACTTGATTTCTGGTTTCTAGCAGCAGCGGCGGCAGCAGCAGCAGTGGTGGGGCATTGGCAGTGGCAGTGGCAAAAGTGCTTGCGAGTGCGCCAGTTCGTCTCGGGTCGAGCGTCGGAGAGCAATGTATTGATTGATACACGCTCCTGTACGAGCTCTTCCGTCCCTTCGAAACGCTTGCACGCTCGCTAGCCTACTGTTCGCATTATCTGATCATCAAAGAGTCCCAAGGCAGAACAGAACCCAACGATAGATTCGCTCTACATTTCGTCTTGGTCTTGTTTGATCGAACAGCGATTACTCGCCATCTTCGTCGTCATCGTCCACTTTACGCTTCTTTTGTGTATGTGCCGCATCGTCGTCGTCGTCGTCGTCATCGTCGTCGTCGCCACCGTCGTCGTTGTCGTCGTCGTCGTCGTCGTCGTCGTCCCCGCCATCATCATCGTCATCGTCGCCGCCGTCGTCATTATCGTTGTCATCTTCTTCCTCTTCCTCATCATCGTTGTCGTTGTTGGCGTTGCCGCCTCCTGCTCCATCATCTTCATCGTCTTCGTCCTCGTCGCCATCATCGTCATCACCGTCGACGTTGTCGTTACCTTCTTCGCCATCGAAATCTTCGTCATCCTCATCATCCTCGTCGTTGTTGAAATCTTGCTGAACGAGCGACTTCAAGCCGAGCTCCTCCTCTCCGTCATCATCGTCGCCATCTTCGTCTTCATCTTCTTCTTCTTCATCATCATTTCCGTTATTCTCCTCCCCGTCGTCGCCGTCGTCGTCGTCGTTGTCGTCGTCGTCGCCGCCGTCCTCATCGTCCTCATTGTCATCGTTGCCGACCTGCCCCGCACCTTCTTCGTCATTTCCATCACCGTCGTCTTCCTCATTTTCCTCCTCCTCCTCCTCCTCCTCCTCCTCCTCACCGTCATCGTCGTCGTCTCCTCCGGCATTCACGTTGTCGTCATCGTCATCGGCGCCGTCGTCGTTGTCGTTGTCGTTGTCCTCGTCGTCCTCCTCTTCCTCCTCCTCTTCGTCGTCATCGGCCTTCGGGTCGCCGCCGTTCTCCTCCTCGTCGTCGCCGCCGTCCTCCTCGACGCCCACGTCGCCGTCCTCCTGCTCCTGCTCCTCCTCCTCCACGCGGTCCTCCTCGTTGTCGCTCATGGTGTCCGGCTTCTCGCCCAGCTAACCTCCAGCTGCACCTGCGCCTGCTTCACCGCGCGGCTGCTGCTGCTGCTGCCGCGGCGGCTGCCGTCGCGAGGGCGGGCTGCGCGCGCTGCGAGGGCCGGGCTGCGGACGCGGCTCGCGCGGCGCCGAGGCGAGGGCGGGCTGCGGACGCGGCGGGGTCTCGATCGAGCTCTGGCGCAAAAAAGCTGGCGCGGGCAGGCAGAAGATTTTTTCCAAGCCGCCTTTTCGCGCTTTCACTTCATCTGCAGGAGTAGTAGTAGTACTATCTGCCATGGCTGACTGACAGGGAGAAAGCGACTTCTTGGTACGCCGAGGGATACTATGCTATACACTGGGGCACGGCGCGGGAAAGTCGACCTTTCCGCGCGGTCAATGGATCTTTCCGCATTGGCCGAAGTAGTACTACTGGGGAGGAAGGGAGGGAGGCGGGAGCGACGGGGAGAGCGGAGACGAGGAGGAGGAGGAAACAGAAGGGAGGAGTCGTGAGACGAAAGCTGGGCTCTGCCAAAGTGGTCGGTGGATGGGAATGGATGTGAATGTGGCGAAGAAGATGCTTCATTGGGCACGCCATGCCATGCCATGCCATGCCATGCCATGCCATGCCATGCCATTCCATGCCATACTCGATGCCATACTCGATGTCATACGCCATGTCATGCGTCATGCCATGCCATACACAAGGCCATACCATGTCATCCAAGATTGAAGGTTCGTCATCTCCTCGCTGACCTGGGACAGGCCGTGTGTGACTCCTGTATACAACGAGTCATGGCGAGGACGAAATGAAGATCAGGTTTGAGGGCAAAGCTGAACGTTGCTCAATAAACGTCCCAGTTGGCCGTCGTGTTTGCATTATGAATAACTTCGTGAATGCTCACCCTTCGACCTTACGCACACACACACAACACTCGGTCAGACTTAGCTAGCTGAGGTCCTTCCTCCGGCTCCCTGTTCCCTCTCTCTCCCGATCTCGTCCATCGTCACTTGCGTTGCTGCGCCGAGACGCTGCCGGCCCTCGTTGCTACCTCTTGCCATTCCAGTCCCGTCCTTGACGTGCAACTCGCAGGCAGTAGTAACCCACCCACACAAGGGACGGTATCATGATGTTTTGCAAAACCTCATCAAACCTCAAACCTGAAGTCTTTGCAATCTTGGTGGACGATGATGGGACCGCGCGTAGGCCTCCTCGTGCTGGCGCTGGCGCTCACCGTCGGTCTGCTGAGCCTTGTGCGCGAGCCGGACGTGAGCGTGAACGATGCTACTACGCGAGTCGGCGATGGCGCCTACGATCTTGAGCCGCTCGTGTCTCCAAGCTTGACGGGCTGGCCGCTCAAGGTCGTCACGAAGGTTATCACGGCGTCGCCGTTCGGGCCTCTCATCCTGCGTCTTCTCATCAACGACATGGGTCTGCACATGGTGCGCGAATTCGCAGCGCAGCTGCCTCGCTTGGCTCCAATGTACTACCCAATGATTCGAATCAAGAACGACGAAAAGGCCGCCATTGCCGCAGAGACGCTCTCGGATGTCGAACTGGCCATGGTGCAAGAAGGTATCCCTTCAAAGGAGTCAAGCGCAGCAGGCTATTTCACCGCCTACGACTACCGTCGGGCGTATCTTGCCGGACACATGGATCCGTCCCGCGCAATGGAGGCGGTGATCCGTGGTGTCGAGCGCCTTGATCCGCATCTACGAATGTTTTCTGCCTTCGACAAGGAAGACGTGAGGACGCAAGCGCAAGCCTCGGCCACGCGGTGGAAGGCTGGGGAGCCGCTCAGCGTCCTGGACGGTGTACCCGTCACCATCAAGGACATGATTGAGGTCAAAGGTCAATCGCTTACGAACGGCGGCACCGTGGTTGAGATCCCAGATCGCGACGACGAGATTGTGCGACGACTTCGCGCCAAAGGTGCTATCATTCTGGGTCTCACGGTCATGCCCGAGGGAGGTGTCACCCCTCTTGGTTACAATGCTCATTTGGACGGCACATTCAACCCCTACAACGTGACGCGATATTCTGGAGGCAGCTCGAGCGGCTGCGCCGTTGCGGTCGCATCTGGCATTTCGCCCATCTGCATCGGCTTTGACGGTGGCGGCAGTATTCGCGTGCCTTCAGCCATGTCGGGAGTCTTTGGTCTCGCCACGGGCTTTGGGCGCATTCCCTTTGACCTTGGCCTTGCGCTCACCACCATCAAGTCGGGGCCCATAGCGGCATCAAGTGCCGATGTCGCGGTTGCCTATGCTATTTTGGCCGAAGACCCTGATCCCGAGCACTTTTATGCCCAGCTCTACGATGGCGGGAACGGTGGCATGCCGCCAGCAACGCTTGCTGGTGTCTCGCAGACAGACCGCCTTGATGGCGTTCGTATCGGCGTGTACTGGGACCACTTTCGCGACGCAGACCCAGAGATCGTGCGCTCTTGTGAGGACGCTCTCGGCGCTCTCGAGGCTCTTGGTGCAACGATTGTCAACGTCACGATCCCGCACCTACGTATCATGAGCATGGCGCATGCTTCCAAGATTCTTACCGAGTTTGCCATGCTTTGGGATCTTCCTTACAGCTCAGGAAATGTAACCATGGAGGCGAACACGCTCATCACGATCGCAATCGGCAAGACGTTGACCGCAAACGAGATCTTGGCTGGCGAGCGAGTGCGGCACTGGGCTATGGACATGATTCGCGGTCTCTACGCGGAGCATCGTCTTGACGCGATCATGTCGCCCAGCACAGGCGTTCGAGTGCCCGCAATTCCGGCCGACTCGCGCAGGATTGGCGAGAGCAACAACCCTCTCGTGCTTCAGGTTATGAAGTACATCTTTACGGCCAATCTTCTCGGCATGCCGGGCATGGCTGTCCCGGTGGGCTACGACTCGGATGGTCTGCCCCTGAGCGCGCATATGCTCGGCTTGCATTGGCACGAGCATCGCATCATGCGTCTCTCGTTTGCACTTGAAAAGCACTATCTGAAGCGCCGTGCTCCGCCAAAGGAGAACTTTTTCAATCTTCGCGAGGAGCTGAAATTGTAAAAAAATATATGTCGAGACTCGGATCTCTCAGCAGGCATTGCATCAACATATAAATTCATTTCGTGCGTAGAAATTAAAAAAAAAAAAAAACATGGGCGACTTGCGTCTCCACATGAACTGAGAACCTAGGCCTAGGCCTTGGCTCTGTCTAGATATAATTTGGCCGCAACGAGAGTAGATTTCGGAACATTGGACATCAATTCTCGCTGGCTGACTTGCCAACATAGCAGATCTTGCATTCGCGAACGAGACGTTGTTAGTGGCCGACTCGCCAGACGAGACTTAGGCCTGCTCATCGTCCTCTTCATCTTCCTCTTCGCCTTCGTCGCCCTCTTCGATATTCCCTGACACGTCCCCAAAGAGAGTCGAGTCAGGTGCCCCCTTGGCGCCACCACTTTCGGCAACGTCACCACCATGACCAAAACCTAAATCTCCAGCTGCTCCAAGATGTTCTTCCTCCTCTTCATTGTCCTCATCTTCGAGATCGACGCCATATCGGTTTGCGAACGTGTTGAACTGATGCACGGAGCTGATTCGACCGAGCAACTTGCTCTCCAGACGGTGGCTCGTGTCTGAGCGAGGCATACGCCCACTCGGCTGACCCTGCCAAGAGTCTTCATCTTCTTCGTCACTTGTGACGCGATCGGGTCTTTCATACGGATCGGCATGCGAAGCAGCTGGAAAAGATCCGAACATGGGCGACTTGGGACTTCCGCTGTCGAGGTCATCGTCGTCAAGTTCACCTTCGGTGCTGTCGTCATCCATGCTCCTTGCACGAAAGACAGAGTACGAGGCCACGCGGCTCATCGGAATGCCAGCGGCGTCGTGAATCGAAGGCCCACCTCGCGCCGAGCCAACGTCTGTGGTGAGCTGCTCCATGTCAACGTCCTGGGCCGTACCGTGAGGCCCGGGCGCGTCGAGAGCAAGGGAGCGTTGGAAGCCGCCAGAGCGCCCGTTAGCTCTTCCGCCACACCGGCGCTGCTGTAGCTTGCGCTCAAGGCGGGCGATCTGCGACTGCATGGCATGGACACAATCGTCGAGCATGAACTCGACCATGCAGCGGCGGCGAATGCTCTGCAGCTTTGGCCATGTGATGCGCTCGCCCTCTTGAATACACGCCGCATACTCTGCTTCGGACGGGTTGCGCAAGAGCGTGAAAAAGTCGCTCGCGCGTACACGCGGATAAATTGTCACGTCACCCGAGTATTTTTGCGTGAGAACCGGAATCAGGCCCTTGAGAGGTCCGAAGATTGTGCTCTTCATGCCAAAGCTTGCGGCGTGCTTGAGGTAACTACGCCCTTGGTCCCGTGCAAATTGCGTGAGTCGGCCGATTGCTGCAAAGAAGCGACGATCCAGGGACGAGAGTTCCTCGAGATCACTGTGCTCGTGCGGCGCGAGAATGGCGCCGTGGGGGTTCACCTGGGAGCAAATCGAGTGATTCATGTTAAAGAGCTCCGAGAGGCGCTCCATGGGCAGGTCGGCTTCGAGCGAACCATCAATCCATGTCAAACCAGCCGGATTATACGGCTCCAGCGTGCCCTCGAGCGTCTTGACCATGAGTGTCACCGGCGCAAAGACACCGGGGATGCAGCAACTCGCGCACGAGGCGGACCACAAGGTCACGTACGGCGCAGTCAGGTAGTTGAGCAGGTTAGGGACCTCGCGGTCACCTCCGTGAGGGGTCACGGTAATGTTGACAATGCGGCCAGTCCTGTCGAAAGCTTCCTGAAACGTCATGTCCCCCACAATGTTGCGAATCGCCGTCTTGAGAACGTCAATGTCGAGAAGAGTCTTGGAGTCGATCCAGCGCGGCAGCAGCTTGCGCAGAATCATAATGTAAGAGGGGAATGGGGGAGGCAGGAGCATCAGCAGGGTGCCCAAAAGGCTGTTGCCACCGTTCGTCTCGCCCGTAAATGCAGCGAGCAGAGATTTCTTAATGTACTCGGGAGGTTCCGTACCCTGCAAAATCGCCTGGAGCCCGGTGTCGATCGAGTCGGAGCGGCCGAAGAAACGCAGGTTCATTTTCTCGGGATTAAAGAGCTCTGCCACGATTTCCTCGTCATTTTTGCATGCTAACACCGCGGCGATAATTGAACCGGCGGAGCTGCCAGATATCACACGGGGCAGGAGACGGTGCTCCAGTAGAGTCTTGACGACGCCAACATGATAAAGTCCCATGCGGGCGCCTCCAGAAAGAAGAAGCGCGGAGCGTCCGAAGGAGTGGCGCGTCTCGGCAAAGAAGTCGAGCCGCAAGCGCGCCTTGGCAAGTTTCTCTTCAATACTCATGGAGCCTCGACCGTTGATCTTGGACGGTGTGTCGGCGCCAGGATTAAGTTCTGAGCCAGGCGTGGCCTTGTCAACTTCGGGGGTTCTGACAGGGTCCACGCCACCGTGCGCGTCTGTCTTCGTGGTCGGCGCTGAGAGCACTTCTTGGTCCATGCAGAGAAGCTCCTCGAGTTCGTCGGGGACTTGGCCCGTTGCGATGAGGCCAAAGGCGCAGCACACTACAGAAACGTACCGCTGCATCGCCTGGCGCACGAGGGGATGGAATTGGTCGTGACCAAAGTGCTTGCGCAAGAGGTCGCTTCGAAGCTCGAAGGTCAGTCTGCGCACGTCGTTGTTCACGATAAAGGCGCGGTAGCGCTCCACCTTTCCCGTGAGCTGGGCGACAATCTTGCGCTGACTCGGGTCGAGCGGGACTTCTGCCGAGCCGAGCACGTTAAGGTAGGCTTTCTCGGCCTCACGGTACTCGGGATAGGACTTGGCGGCGTCCATTTTGGCTCGGAAATGCGCCATGTTGCGGCCCCGTTCGGTGAACATGAGAATTCGCGCCCGCAATCGCTTGTACGTGTACCCGCCTGCCTGATAGAACGTCTGAAAGGCGATCGCGGCGGCGACATTGCGAAAGAGAATTTCGGGATAGAATGCCATTCTGAGCATGCGCAGCACAAAGCGCAGGATTCGCCAGACCAGGTCCAAGGCAAAATGCCGCCCTGGATTCCGCGCCGGTAGCATGAAATCTGCGGGGGAAAGTCCGCAGAGCATGAGGGTCGTCTTGGCGTGCAGTTTGGCCATCGACGCCATGGCACGCACGATCGCCATCGCGACCCTCACGGGCAGCATGAGCGGCCCCAGGGCCTGAGCAAAGTCCTGATCTGCTGCGTTCGGCATTCTGCCGGCGTCCTTTCTCCCGTGCCCTCGGCACCGCCCTTCCTCGCCAAGATATCGAAGAGCGTCTGCGTCTCGCTCGCTGCACGCGCGAGTCGCGAGGGTCTCTCGATCGCCGCCAGGCTCAGCGAGCGGGCGAGCGAGCGAGCCGCACGCCGGCCAGGCCCTGCGCTCGGGCCGGGTCCGGTCGGCCCAGGCCTGGCCTGGCTTGGGCGGGCTGGGTCTCGTCGAGGCCGGACTCTTTCTTCCGCCGCCCGGGTCCTGCCTGCCGCGCGTTGGCCGTCCGCTCTCGCGCCGAGCGCTCCCGCGCGGCGTCTGCAGCCGGCCGGGCCCGCGGCGCTTGCGGATCTGCCGCGGCGTGCGGCGCAGGCGAGTCGCGCGCTTGGTCCGAAGTGCGCGGCGCGGCGCAGTGCAGTGCAGTGCAGTGCAGTGCAGTGCAGTGCGGAGCGCTGCCTTTGCAAAAGCTTTCTGGCGCTTTCATCGCTTTCGTCAATGCCAATGTTAGCCTGCTAGTATGTCAAGCGATGTCAAGGCGTCTTTCTTTCCCGTCAAGGTCATCAGCGCTTTCGATGTTGCTTGGCTTGGCTAAGCTTTGCGCTCGTGCAACGCAGTGCACTTGCCCTTTCGCTCGGGCGATCGAGGACGAGATGAAGGAGCAGCAGCAGAAGAAGAAGAAGAAGCAAGGCAGCAGAAGCAAGGCAGCAGAAGCAGAAGCAGGAGCAGAGGCAGCCTGTACGCGCGCACTGCATTACACGGCCGCCTCGCGCGTAAAAGACCTATGGCTGTGAGTAAAATCCGGTTTAATTTGGCGCTTGGTCGCGCCGAATACGCGGTTAGCCGTTAAAGTTTGTCTAGGCCTTATTACCTGGCATCGCAAGACCGTTTGTGTCGCCGGCCATGCCTTACAGCTAGGTTGTTGGTCACTCGACTCAGAGTTGACGCGGCCGGGCCGCGGCCGCGGCGGCGTCGCGAGAGTGGCTCGAAGTCGGACTCCTGCTTCTCATTCTAGGTTCTTGCATCCATCTCCGGGGTGCTTCTTTTTTTGGGAGCGGGGGGTGGGGNTTATTGTCGCGAATGATCAGATCCAGGGGTGGGTGGACTTTTTGGAAAGGGGGAAACGGAGGCTGCTGCTGAAGCCAGAGAGAGAGAGAGAGAGAGAGAGAGAGAGAGAGAGAGAGAGCGATAGCGATAGCGATAGCGACCAGCTTGGAAGTTGAATGAACTAGGCGCTACGGTCACATTTTCTCCCTCTCCATGTTCCAGGGACGGTTTCAAGGCCAGAAAAGGGATAAAATGCTACTAGCACAATGTCAACTTTGGGGTAAAGCTGCTGTTATTAGGGTCATCAGTCACTATCGCACCCAGCCACTCTGCTTCCAAGATCGTGCCATACGAGCGAAAGCATGCCATCAAGCTAGATTTGCTTTTCTGAGTCGTTTGCTCCATGTGCTTACATGGAACCACCTAACAAAACATAAGGCCAAGGTCGGGCAGCAGACCAAGGCCTAGGCAGGGCTAATATTTCATATAGGCCGAAACCAAGTGAGCATCATAATTTAACCGTGGCCAGCGCAGGTAACCAGCATTAGAGGTCGCTCCATTGCTGCACCGGATATGTGCTAGGAAAGCAGTGATTCACGTCTTCACTTCAGATTTAGCAAAGCCGTGTGTCTTTGCGCCGGCAGCGTTTGCCGGCGTGGGGCACCGGGTGTCGGGCACAGGGTCGGGCCCGGGGGACGAAAACCCAACGTGAGGATGTCGACCCTGCCGCTAGAGGACGTGGCAGGGTCTGCGACCAGCGCCGCATCAATACATGCGACAGCGCTGGTGAACACGTCGCACACGACTCCTCACGAAAGCGCCTTAAATTGTGGCGCAGCAAATGTCGAATCTCTCAAGCGCATCAGAAACGCCGGACTTGAGTCGAATTTCGCGGAAGACGCAAGAGTCACACTCGTGGTTCCCAATGAGATACCCTTTGTTATTGACTCATCTGAGACCTTTGCCAAGATAATTTTTGGGAAAAGAGTTGCGAATTCCATATGGAAACTCTTTCACGGCTTTACTTTCCTCTTCCTCATGCTGGTAACCTATAGTGTTCTTGCGCCGGGCATCGTTATTGATCTCCACTATAAGACACACTTTTCGCTGGTGGGCATTCTCAACCTTGCAGCGCAAATTGCTCTGGTCTTATTCATGAATCCAAAGCTCTTTATTCACGCAATCTCGCAATTCGAATTGCAGTATTCATCGGCAAACGTAATTGGTGCAATTGTTACCGCAATGTTCATGTTCAAGGATTGGCACGTCAAGCTTGGACTGCTCAGTGGTTCTGTTGTTCTTCTTAACTTGGCTTTCTCGGACGCCTGGCCATCTCGTTTGCGGAGGAGGACGAGTCGGGTTTTCGGGCCTCTCATGCTCATCTTTTCAACGGCAGTTCTTCTGTCCTTTTATGCAGGGTGGGCGCGCCCAGATCGAACATCAGCAGTCTTTCTCGGCGTGAATATCGACCTCGTTGCTCGATTCACTGGTTTCGCAATGATTACAATCTTGTTACAGTGCAAGGGACTGTACGTTGCCTTTTTTCGCCATCCAGATCGACTTCCCGTATTTTGGTTCAATTTGCGAGTGCGGCACAACGCCAAACAAAACGGGCTCCAGAACCTGCTGGGCCTGAATTCAGTGCTGACGCAACGCGACGGGCTCGCTCGGGAGCTAAGGCGCGCAAAGACAAAGAGACTCAGTTCAGTTGCCAGAGTCTATGCCTCGGGAGACAGGAGTGCTTTTGGAGAAGGGATCGTCGCGCTGGATCGCGTCGCAAATGTCGGAGTCCGCGTGCTCTTGGAGCACGAAGAAGCAGAGGGTCAGAAACGCAGCATCACGACGCGAATCGTCTATGCGGAGGGTCTTCCCTTTGTTGTCGACGCGCGCGACACCATCGCAGCACGTTGGTTCGGGACAACGTTCGCGACCTATTGTTTCTATTGGGTTCGAAACCGAGCTCTGGCGGTGAGCACGGTCCTCGCTTTTACGATAGGAGAGATTGCAGCGGTCCTGTGCAACTTTGAGCGCTTCGCCTATCTTGGAATCATACCACCTTGCGTGCTTATTCCCGTTGGCGCAATCTGGTTCTTTCTCTACAATGTCACGCTCATGCAAAGATTGCTGCGCACATGGAGCGTCATTTATTTCGTGTCAGTTCTGTGGATAGGAACAGCTGCTTGGGTCATCGTGTTGACGAATAATCATTCGCGAATGGGTGTGATTGCTATGGCGATCATGGAATCCTTTGCGAGCTGTATGGACGCTTTCCCGAGCAAACTTCTGCATGGTTATCTCCGTGCCATTATTACCATACCTGTCTTATTGTTCAACATCGGCGCCTTTTGGGGACTCTTTTTTGGCTTGTATGACACGGTGAACTATTCGATTTCTGTACCGGACATCTTCCCAGCCTTTCAGATCAGCTACGTTGACATCGTTCTGTCTTCTCTCGTTTCAACGACGATTTACTGCTTTCGGAACGTAATCGCCTGCATTCGTCGGCCGAATTGTTTTGTCAACCTCGTCATGCCGGCAAGAGCATCGCGAGCCTCTGCTACTCTTGCAAACGCGGTAATTCGTGTTTTTGGAGACGCCGTTGAGGCATCCGAAAGCCCCCGAGGTATGAGTGGTGAGGGCGATTCGGTCGTAACATAGTTGAATTCAAGGTTTTCTCTTCAAAAATAAGCGCAAAAACGAGGTGGCTTGTTTACTTTTTGTGAAGCACGGATGAAATTTCTGTTTCGCGAGGCATACGAATCTCTCTTTTAAACGCTTTTACGAACCAATTGACCGAATTTTCATTATCTCAGAAAGCGTTACTGTTTAATTCGCATGCCGCTCTTTTCTTTCATGTCTAGCAGCACTGCGCGTGCCAAAAGTTTTGTCTGTGTATACGGAGGACTCCTTCTTCATCAGTGATACTGCTGGTTGCAAGTCTGCTCATCTGTAGCGTTTGATGCCGACATTCTGCAATCCTTGTGCGCGTGCGCGCACGCGCTCTTCTGACACCCTTTCTTCTCGATGCTCAGCTCTCGACGAACTTTCTGTTAAAACTGGCAAGGGGTGGTGGCAGAAGAAGAAATATGGCCAAAATGTGACGCTACGTGCAGCCTGCATAGGCATTCATGACGAGAGGACAACAGAGATGATCATTCGTTTAGGGGAGGAGGGAGTATTGAGTTCAATCGCAGAATATAGTCAGCGATGGATGATGGTCAAACGTTCTGGTTTGCGAGTCTGCCGAGGAAGTTCAGGTTGCATCGCAGCCCATACGAGGTCTGCGAGAGCTGCATGACCCTTCGCCGTAGGATGCACGCCATCGACCGAACCTTTCATGACAGCTTGAGACGGCACGACGACTACGACGTCGTGGTGACGTCGAAGCTTAGCAAAGGCCTTTGGTAAAGCTTCGGAAATACGCACAGACTCTTCGTCAAAGCCAAGCTGCTTCGACACCGGAGTAAGACGAATGGGAGGGGGCGCGATGAATAAGATTTTGAGGTTGCTACGGTTATTTGGTGCGCGTCAGCAAAAATACTTTCCCCTCGTACACATTTTCGTTTTCCTTTTTTTCTCCCATTTCTTTCCTCTCCTTCGACCATTCCGTTTCTTTCCTTTCCTTTCATAGTCACCGAAACAAGACAAAACAAGACTTACCCTTCGTGGCAATGGCCTTCGTACATGTGACGCGCCTTGCCAATGTACCGTTCGCAGTTACTCGCGATGGTTTGAGCGGTGAACTCGAATCCTTCTTCTGGCTCGCGCACAGTGGCCTTGAGACCTTTGCTCCCGGAAGACGCAGCCTTGACGCCTTTGTCCTCGTCACTGCTATCACTCTCTTCATCTTTGGCAGCGTCGTCATCTTGATCGCGATGATCCTTACCGGCGGACTCTGTTTTAGCCCCTCGTCCTCTGCGTTGCCTTGGATGAGACCTAGAATGATCACTCATTGCATCAGACTCCTTTTTTGATCCCTCTTTTAACATTGGCGAAGACGCAATACGTGCATCGGCCTCGCTGATTGTTGCAGTTACGTCCGCCCCTTTGCCCACATGGCCATTTCCGTCTGCGTTTGCGGAAGCGGTCCTGCCGCCTGAAGTTCTCGCATTTTGGGGAGATTTCTGATCTTGAACCTCGGTATCAGACTCTGCGCTAAATTCTGATTCGGAGTCCGACGAGTCAGACCCAGAGCCGGGATCGGATGCCGGCTTGTTCGTATCCTCTTCGGCGTGGAGGCCAAGCGCAGCACGCTCACGAGCATACGCACGAACGCGAGCTTTGAGATCGTGCGTGCCAAGCATGATCATTAGCCACTTTGGCGAGTGACTAGAGAACGTGGCGCCAAAGTGTCTGATCCCGTTGAAGTCCTCAGCTTTCGTCCCCACATTCCAGCCAAGATCATGCTCCGGATTGTCATTGTAGATTGTCGTGCGCTCCGGGAAATTTGATTGCACAAGTGCGAGACCTTTTTCCCACAGGCGGGGGCGAAGCAACTCACACCATGGCATCGCAAAGCGCTCAAACCGGTCATGTTGAAAAGCCCACGTGAGCGAGTCGCCATAGACAAGTGCTTCGCCTACAGTGTCACCTTTGTAACGCGGTCGTGTTCTGCGCCAAGGCTGGCGTCGCAGTGCAGCACTTGGATCATCGTAAACGACCTCATAAACTTCGCCTCGTCGCGTCTTTCCGGGCGCCGAAGAGGATCCTACGCTGCTGGAACGAGCAGCCAAGCTCCGCCGTTTCCTACTCATCGCATCAGCAGCGCTATTCGCATCCCCTGCAGACATTGCAGTCAACGAAGAGGACGCGCTTGGTCCTCCCTTGCGCAAACGACGTTTCCTTCCAGTTGATGAAGATGGACTGGGAGAGGATGATGACGCCCTATGCTTGTTGCTCTGCGCCGTAGATTGCCTGTCACGAGATTTGATCTGCTTCCGAGAAAGATTGGTTTCCTCCATTTCTTCATTGTCGTCGTCGTCGTCGTCGTCGTCGTCGTCGTCAGATTTCAATTCGCCGTCGCTTGTAACGTCCTCGTCCTTGGCGGCCTTTGAAACGCTAGTGCTGCGCTTGGCCTCCGTATTGCCTTGGGCAGAGATTTCTTCGACAGCTTGCAGGACCTCAGATTCGTCGCTGCTGCTCTCTTCCGCGTCCCTCAAGTTGCTTGCTTCGCACTTGGCCCTTCGTGCAAGGCTCTGTCGTCGAGACATGGCCATGACGCTGACAGCCTAGCCTTCTTGCAAACTTGCACGCTGGCTTTACTCTTTGGCTGTACGCAGCCGCGCGTCGACCCAGAGTCGTGCGGCAGCTCGGGTTGCACCAGACTGCCTAGCGTTAGAGCGCAGCGCAGCGCGCAGCGACGTAGATAGAATTTTCGCGCAGCTAACGGAGGTCGTTTGAGGTATGACTTGGGTCAAAGGCGATCAAAGGTTGGAAAAGAAAATTAACCAAAATAGGCCGACGCAGCCGCTCGTTGTGTTCTTGAATTCTGGGACAGCGCCATCCTCTTGAAGGCAACGCTCGGCCAAATACTCTAGCTGTTCTACGCGGATGAGACCACGTACTAGAGAATGATGTGTCGCAGCTCTGTGGCATGTTTGCCACAGTAATTCTTGTAGACAGGCCCAATGGATAAATGGAAGTGAATTGTCGGGCATACACGCCGAAGATGAAAAAGGCATCTTATAGCACATCATCCTGCTTGCAAAAAGCCACTTGTTGCTTGTTTGCAAGCTTGATTTCATTTTCAGTAGAGTTCCAGGTCGATACATAGAGCCCTACGAAAGGTATATTTCGAAATTTCGGGACAATATCAGCTATTGTTATTCCGACAAGAACACTACAAGATTGGATTATAATTTACCGTTTACTCGACAATAATTCATAAACTAACCCCTCATCTTCTATTAGGTATCCGGTGACCGGTAGGGAAGGAAGGCTCAAATTCGAGTCGGAGTCCATCCAACTTCGGCCACGCCACGCTCAAAGAGGTTCTTCTATCCTTGCCCAGCGAGGCGCCGCAGTTTCCTACAGCACCAAAAGCTAGCTTGGCCCTTGCCTGTGCCACTCGCCCGCGTCGACCTCGATGCAGCCGCAGCGACCACGAAGTGCCAAGCCGCACTCGCGGCGCAAAAGACCTTGCACAGCACCAAGCAAACGAAGCAGTATTAGCGCAGCTGAAGAAGGACATGCTGCGACACGCTCAAGAGCTGCCCGGCATGGGGAGGCGATGCAGCCATGGTGGATGGCAGGAAACAGCAATGCTGATGAAGACGATGTTGACGGCGAGGTGGCCTTTGACAAGAAGGCGAACGAGGCCTTGGGCGGGATTGTGCGGTGGGAAAGCGACGAAATTCTTCCGCTCCAGCCCTTTCTTGGCGTAGTTATTCGCGAAGCTCCACAAGCCGCAACCTGTGCAGTGGAAATTCCGCAAAAGAAAGCGCGTTCGCCAAAACGATCACGACCTCGGCCGGCATCGGCCTGCATCCCTAAACAAGAAAATGTATTGTCGCATCAAACGCGGTACGCAGAAACTACGGAGCCCCCGCTTCGCTTTGCACCAACACACGAAGAGCGCGCACCTATTTTGCAGCGCCGACCACACAATCACAACGGAAAGAAACCCGAAAAGGTACCAGCAACGAACCAAGAATCTGACCTACCATCTACTGAGGATCGTGTCGAACAAAGTCGGCCAGGGCGACCGCACGAGCAGTCAGAGGGAACGATTGCATTTCCATTTTCTGCCAAACTTGGAAAAAGCTTTTGCAAAGTGCGCGAAATGCGCCAAAACATTGCTTTGCACTCGGCCGTGCTCGCGTTCAAGCACCAGATTGAGCATCCGAAAGCAAAACTTTCGCATGAACTCAAGCGTGATCGTATGCGAACGCTCGAGCAACAGAGCCTTGCTGACCGAACGCGAGTTTTGGCATCCTACGTTACAAAGGACTACGGTCCAGAATCCGAGCAAGGCCAAGAACCTGAGACCAGCGGGTCTGCGCACGACACGGACCGAAACTCCTTCGCCTTTGGCTGGGACGCTATTTCGAATCCGGACCATTTGCGAGGAGTAGATCACTCGGCAGTGATCTGGGATAATGTTGCAAAGCACCTGGACCTTTCGGTTCTCTTGCAAGAAGTCTACAACGCAAAGCCAGAGACGCTGCCTTCGGTGTCTTCAACGCACAAAGCCTTCTCTTTACTCAAAACAATCACGGAGCTCGTCGAGGACGATCTTGTGGCAAGCGCACTTACTGCCGTTGGTCAGGTGCTAACGTCTGCCGCCTTCTCTCCAAGGTCAACATCAGGTTGCTGCAGCAAGCAGACGAGCGAAGAGCTAGACCCTGCTCATGCCAAAACCTCCTTTTACTTTGAATCGCAAGAAAAGCTGGTGAGCGAGAATGCAGAGATGCGAGAGCGGCTAGGCGTTTTGGAAGCCAAGATTCGCCAGCAAGATTATCTCATCGAAGAGCTGCAAAAATCTTCCAACAGAAATGCCGAGCAAGAACGACGCGATGAAGAGGCAAAGCGAAAGAACTCGTCGGGGCCCTCGCGCGTCACGGCCGCGGTAGAAGCACTGCAACATACCCTCGCGCGTGTCGCGCCGCACGCCGGCGACCGCACAGACATTGTCTTGGAGCTCTATCGCACTGGTTCTGTTCCGGTGGACGAGCTGACCATTGCCGGTCTGTTTGGTCTTTTGGAGGAAGACGCCGTGCCGGACGCCTTGCGACTCGTTCTTCAGGAATGCATCTCGAAAGAGAGCGCAGTTGAAGCAGTATGTTGCACGCTTCAGCGCGAGGACGCTGTTGCCGTCGCGCAGCGCGCCATGGAAAATGACCCGGGTGTGGAACGTATTTTTTGCGTGCAAGCGCCTTCGCTGACGCGGTTGATTTCCTTTTGGGAATTGCACTGGGGTAAATTTTGCGACATTTTGTGGTTCTCGCCTGAGTTGCTGCGTACGATCGTGGTAAGCAGACCGGAGGTGGCAGGCAAGTTTCTAAAAGTGTACTGCCAATGGCTCGCACAAGACAATGGGGCCAAGGTCATGTTTGAGCGACACCGTTCGGTGATGGAGGAAATCTTGAATCAGGTCGTGGACTTCGGGCCGAGTTTCCTCGAGGCAACGCTCGTTCGCAATCGACAAACGCTGAGAGACATTTTGGAGTCAAAGTCTGCTGGAGAAGATCTCTTGGAGACCTTGGCGGATTCAAGTCCGCACATCGTGGGCACGATCCTCGACTTTAGTCAATCGACGCTGGGGGACTCACTTGCGCAACGTGCCGACCTTCTTGGCCAAGTCACGGCGCAAAACGCGGCGTGGTTCTTGGCCTTTCTGCGAAACAACCAAGAGGTCGTCTCGCGTACGCTGTGCACGGATGTGGGCCTCTTGCCTGGCCTCATTGCGAGCTCACCCATGTTAATGGACGCATTGGTGCGAAATAGTACGGAGGAGCTCGCTTTTCACGTGGCTGGGCATGCGGAGGCGATTGTGGCTACGCTGGCGCAAGCTCCGCGCGAGACCTTGGAAAAAGACGTCTTTGTAGCTCATCCGAAGCTACTGCTGGGTGACAAGGCGCGATTGGAGCGTCTTGGACTTCGAAATCTAGCAGCATACCACAGCTCGTGCGTTGCGCAAGCTTCGCAAACGGACCCAGTCTCCTCGGCGCAGATCTCGGGCCACGGACAGGCACGATCACTTGTTGAGATTGTTGGCAAGCGCAAGGCACGGGCCGACGGATGGACGCTTGACGAGCTCGAAAGCACGATTGCGCAAGTTTATCAAGAAAAGATTGATGCTGATGCAATTGATGACCGTGCTGGCCACGCTCGCGAGCCATTGTCAGAAGTCGTGTACGACCATTTTCTGAGCAAGGAAGATGACGTCGCCGCAACCAAACGTGCGCTCGCGGCATTTACGGTGGCACTTCGTTCAATGGCAGACACTTCGACAACGGTACGATGGTTTGGCGTACTCGTAGGCGCCATTGACGCGGAGAGGTATTCGACACAAGCGGAAAGCTTTTTTATATCGCTTGTGCGAGCGCTTGTGCCTTATGAGGATGTTGGTGAGTGCATTGATTCTTCTGAGGGCCAGACGTTATTACCGTTTTTGCAGGTTCTGAATGCTGTGATGGGTATCGCGTCAATGTACTGGTACGAGATCTCGGATCGCGAAGCTCTCATGGACCGGCTGGGCGAGCTGCAGCAGTACGAAGTTGCCAACAGCGATTTGTTGGGCGAGCTGGAGTCCAATAGGCTGTGGGCAAAGTACACAGAAGAGGACCTACAGAGCGCGAGGTCGGGAATATCCCTCGTGCACGCATCGACTACGGACTCGTCCTCCTCAGAAGCTGTCGAGGATGCGAGCGGGGTTCCAAAGGATGAAGCAAGAGAGGAGGAAGAAGGGACAGGAGTGGAAATGGAGGTTGCGGAGGACGCGCAGCGAGGGTCGTTGACGATGAAGAGCATTGTGCAGACTCGTATCATGTCGCAGAGTAATCAGCTGGCTTCCAATATCTTTTCGATGATGCGTGGCCGACGGCATTCGAGCGCGCGCCAATTGGCGGCAGAGGAACAGGCCGCCAATCCTTTGGGAAAGAAATTAACCTTGTGCGTGTCTCTGCATGAAGTGCTGGACGTGGTCATGCGCGCGTGGTATGCCATGGAAAAGAGTGAATATGATACGCTGTGCGAGATTTTCAAGTCTGGAGACGCCAACGGTGATGGTATCCTGGACATGGATGAGTGGGAGCTGCTGGTGTTGGTGGTGGATCCGCACGCAGACCCACGCACAGTTCGACGCATGTTCAAGATGACCGGTGAGGAAAACGAAGACGGAGAGCACATTATTACGCCAAGCGAATTTGTGCAGGTGATGCGGGCTCACAAATACACTGGGCCGGCACTGGCGCATTTGCGGTCGAAGATTCTCGCTTCCCGATCAGGCAAGGGAGAATAGGCTTTTTTTGTGGTTAAAAAAAACTTCGTTGACCAAAAGCAAACAAATGTAATGCGAAAAAAGGAAGTAGAGCCTCCATGCAGCGATGCCTCTCAGTAATCTCGTACTTGGGAGATGCGAAAAAAAAAGTGGGTCTTGATCGCAATAGACGAGATGTGAGTGAGAGATAAGGTGCAAAAAATGGGGGAAATATTTGTACTATCTAGGATCTACCATGCCTCTCTAGCGCTCGTTGTTTGTTTTTATCTTGTTGTTGCTATTATTAATGTCAGACGATATGAGCGCACGTGCCTTGGATAAAGACGAGAAGATTCTACTCCCAGGTAATTTAGACATGTAGCCTAGGATCTTGGAGAATGCGCATAAATCACGCATAAAAATAAATAGACTGGCCGACGGCATGATTGTAGCCGAAGCAGGCCTTTGTGGCAATTTTGGGGAAAGCAAGGTCGACTACCTCGTCTTGAAGGGGGGTTCGGCCGCATCCGCTCGCCCATCCTGAGGAAGATTCGAAGTCAGGAGCATATGTGCGTGATCGAGGGGCATCAAGAGACTTGGGATCTACGCTGGCAACGTCATCGGTGAAGAGAGCCACGAAGGGGTTGCGACCAAAGGCCCGGCAGAGCTCGCGCAACGTCTCGGCATTGAAGCGCTGGCATTCAGCGCGGGGGCCCACAGGGTCGAGAGCAGCCCTATGGCCCGCGCGATTTCCATGGAGAAGCATGGGTCCCAGCGGAAGGTCGAGCTCTGCAAAGAGAAGTTCGCGCAGCTCTGTGGCTCTCTCTACGGAGAACCGCGCTGACACGAAGAGGAGGCCGTAAGCATTACGCGCAATGCGCGCAAGCGTGCGGGCACAGAGCGAGGTTTGGGACGAGACTACGGGTGCAATGGCGCCGCTTGCTTCCAGCTGGACGAAGACGTCGAGGTTTACGACGACCATGCGGCTCGAGGAGGCCAATACGTAGACTGCTGCGTCATCGATGGACTGTACTTGGCCATTCCCGCGAACCCAGGTGTACGAGAGCTGGTTCCGTCCTGCACGGAGTGGAAGCTCGCGCAAAGCGGCACCGTGCAACCTCGTGGTCTGTCCGAGGTGGAGCGCAATTTCCGCTGCCTCAGGTCCCGGTGTGAGCAGCGCAGGCCCCTTGCGCGCGGCCGCAAATGAGGGCTTGCCATGTGCCACAGATACTCTTTGTTCGATGCGCGTGCCATTGACTCGGATCTCAACGGCATCGCGCTCCTCCTCGTCGCCAACGACGACGTCCACACCCTCGTCATCGTCATCGTCGCTGCCGGCGACGTCCCTGCCGAGGTGGGCCAGGAAAGGCGTCGCCTCGAGCGCGGCGGCCTCGGTCTCGGCCACCTCGCGCTTGCCGTCGGCCCGGGTTCTGCCGCGCACCAGCACCACGTCGCCTGCGCCCACGGCCTCCTGCTGCGCGAACAACAGCCGCGCGAGCGCGGCCCACACGCCCGCCATGCGGCCTGCGCTGCGCCAGCAGCAGCGCGCACGCGAGGTCGATGTGCCGACGCGGCGCGGACGTCGAAGGCGAGACGATCTGATCTCCCTCGCCTCGGCCAAGACAGAAAGAAAGAAAGAAAGAAAGAAAGAGAAGAGACTCAGTTGGCCGCGCGCGGAGCGCCGGCAGCGAAGACTCGCGCGGGCGGCGCGGCGCGACGGCGGAGGCGCGGCTGCTGCAGCTGCGCTGCGACTCGGGTCTGCTGCCGGGCGAGGGCGGGCGGGCGGGTGGGAACCGCGTAACAAAGACGCCGCGGCCTTGCGTGGGCCCGGGCCTGCTCTTCTTCCGGGGCGCGGCGGCGTCTGCGGCGACGTCGTCGATGATGCGGCGATCGATCGACGGGACCGGGACGCCTCGCGGCGAGGGAGACCGCCTCGCGGCGAAGGAGCCCGCGCGAGGACCGCTCCCCGAGCGGGGCAGCGTGCGCGGCGGCGGAGTGGACGCGCGGAGGTCGCTGTCGTCGTTGCGAATCTGCGACGGCGGCGAGGAGATTCTCTGTCTCCCAGGCAGGCAGGCAGGCAGGCAGGCAGCCGCCATAGTACTACTACTGCGAGCGGCGCAAGGCGAAGAACAAGTTTATCATCCCGGAGAACTGTCACGGGAAGGCGCGCGAGCGAGCGAGGGACCCGCGCGCGCCAGGCCCGGCCGCTTGAGCCGAGGCGAGCCGCTTGAGCCGAGGCGAGCCAGGGCGAGACGAGGCGAGGCCAGGCCAGGCCGGGCGAGCTGAGGTGAGGCGAGTCAAGGCGGCCGACCTCCCGGCCGGGAATCAGGATCAACTTGCTGCTGCGAGCCCGGGGCCTGGAGGGCCTGCGCGATGGGACCTGCACGCGCGGCAGGACCGGACCGGGTTCCACAAAGGCGCTGGGTGCAGATCGTTGATAGTTAAGATAATAAGATAAAGCACACCCAGCGGCGGAAGTATGGAGGGGCCCGGGAAAAGGGTGTCCGCGTGGGGACCGAGTGTGCGCGCAAGAAAGGGTGTGCGAGGTGAGCCGGCCTCTTGCCTGAAGTGACTGGTGGCTGTCATGTGGTTGGCTACGAATGGCGAGGTCGTCGTCGTCCCGTTCGGCTCTCTACGGCGGCAGCTAGCGACGTAAGAGTGCGCGCACGAGAGAGAGACGCGTGCTTTATTCGTGCAGTGCATGCAGCAGCAGCTCCGGCTGGCCAGCGACTTCGACCCCGTCACTGTTGCTGCAGCCACCACCAGATTCGGTGGTTCTCCTTATCACAGGGCCAGCATGCGATGAGGTTTCTTGGTTGCGCTTGGTTGCTTAAGGATAGCCTATACGCCAGTGGCCCCAAAAGTTGTCTTGCCAAGAAGTTGTCTGGCAGCGCAAAGAAGTTGTTGGAGCTTTTTTTGTCTGCAGCCACATGCCAGCTGCAGCTGCAGCTGGCCTATACCTCTGACTCACGGTTCTCCTGCCTGTCATTGCAGCAGAAAGTTTCGATTTGCCTTGCCCATCTGGCTCGCGGTCGAGAAGCGCGGTCCGAATGGCAGTGGCTGTGGCAGGCAGGCCGTCCTTGATCACCATGATGACCCGGGGCTGATCAATCACGCTGCTTGTGCTTTGCTTTGCTCTTCTTCTCGCCTGCACTGCTCTGCAGCTGCACCGCATTGCATTCTATTCCATTCCATTACATTACCACACACACATTCGTGCCTTTTACTGGCTGGCTGTACGGCAGGCTGACCAGTGCGCCGGCGTTCGATTCGGCCTTGCGGCGGGCTATACCGACTTGCGGGAGCGGGTATACTTCACTTGCGCGCGGCGTGATGCACGGGCCGCGAGGAGGCAGCTCGCGCAGCTCGCGCACAAGCAGCGCCGAGACGAGGCCGGGCAGAGCGGCTTCGCGCGGACGCGAGGATGGGGGAGCGAGCGCAGGCGCGCGCGGCGCCGCTGGGCACGGCGTGCGCGGCGCCGATGCTGACGCTCGTGCCGCTGGCCGCGAGCGCGCCCGTGGCAGGCCTGTCGCCGCCGGCGGCCGCGGCGCGCGGTACGGCGCTCATCGCGTGCTCGCTGCAGGACGCCGAGGAGGGCGCGCTCGCGGAGGACGCCGAGGAGGCGCGCGCGGTGCTGGACTTCACGGAGACCGAGCTCGTGAAGCTCTTCGAGCGCCTCGACAGGGACCACGACGGTACGTTTTTCTTGCGCAACGAACACCGCAAGGCGCGCCTGGGCCAGCCTGGCCCGTTTCGTTCGGGCTCAGCGCCTCAGGCTCGGGGAGCCAGGCTTCCCCAGGCACGATTTGCAGGTCGAGGTGCGAGCCGGGACCAGGCGATGATGCGGGCCAAGATCTGGGCGATGACCACGCAGACTTTGTGCGGTGCATGAGGTAATCTCAGCACAGTCGCTCGAGAATGTGTGAGAGCGTGTGTCGAAAAAACGCGAGCGAGACTGACACGCGCGAGCAATTTGATTTCTTCTGACGGATGAATGGACACAGAGTTCCTGTCGCGGGATGAGGTAGTGGTGGGGCTTGGGGCACTAGGGCTCCCGTGTACGCCAGACATTCTCGACGAAATTTTTGCAAGAGCAGACGCCAATATGGATGGTCTATTGTACGTTCTATCAAGTCATCTACTTCTTGTCGACCGGCCTGTCCTCGCTCTTTGGATGCAAATGGGCCACTCACGTGTGCTTGTCAACGAGTGATGAAAACTTACGCAATTGATGGTCTCCTCCCCCCTCTTTTAACGAACCATGCACAGAAGCGCGGCAGAATTCAAAGCGTACGCCGGCGCGAGGGAAGCGGAGCTTCGCTCGTTGTTCGGGTACATGGACCGCAACAAAGACGGCCGCATCGTGCCTGAGGAACTCAAGCGTTCCCTCATGGACCTGCAACTGAAAGCCTCGGATGGTCAAATCGATAAAATCGTTCGCCGCATGAGTCGCGTCGACACAAGCGACGTGCGGTTTGGGGAGTTCCGCAAGTTTCTTTTGCTCCTTCCTGGAAACTCGTTGCGCCATGTTTTTGATTCTTGGGCCAAAGACTCGTCCGTTGATGTAGGTCTCGGCGAGGACTTTGGCGTTCCTGACGAGGTCGAGGGCGGCAAGCCCGCATATCTCGTGAATTTTATCGCCGGCGGCGTTGCCGGCGCTGTGTCCCGCACGTTGACCGCGCCCCTCGATCGACTCAAGGTGCTCATGATGACCGGTAATGTTTCGGGGCGTACGATCACGCAGGGCCTGCGGTCCATATATAAAGAGGGTGGTTTTGTCGCTTTTTACCGAGGAAACGGCTCCAACGTGGTCAAGATCATTCCGGAATCTGCAATGAAGTTTTTCACCTATGAGCGTCTCAAGAATGAAATTGCAGAAGACCCTGACAATATTCGCATTCGTGAGCGCTTTATTGCTGGTGCTGGCGCCGGCATTGTCAGTCAAACACTCATTTACCCTTTGGAAATTGCCAAGACCCGTCTTGCCGTGGCGAAAAAGGGCGAATACCGCGGTATTTTTCATTGTCTCAATCGCACGGTGCGCTACGAGGGCGTGCGCGCCCTCTACCGTGGCCTCGGTGCCTCGCTCGCCGGCGTGGCCCCCTATGCAGGTATTGATCTCATGGTCTTTATGACTCTCAAGGAGAGCTGGATCCGCGCGCACCCACATGAGGTCGACGGCCCGGGTGCCTTGACGCTTCTTCTCTTTGGCGCCACATCTTCGACAATTGGAGCTACCGTGGCTTACCCCTTGCAGCTCATTCGAACCAAGCTACAGGCGCAGGGTATGAATGCCAGTATGCCTGTTACCTATTCTGGCCCGCTCGACTGTTTCCACAAGACCATACGGGATAACGGTGTGCGCGGTCTCTATCGGGGTCTTTTGCCAAACCTTTTGAAAACCCTGCCTGCAGTTGCAACCTCTTATCTCGTCTACGAGGAAACACGAAAGGCGCTTTCTTAATGCGTACTTTTCGCTTCTTCTTCTTCTTCTTCTTCTTCCTCTTCCTCGTCGTCATCCAAGCTGCCCCCCTCTCTTCCCAATTTGTATGCGGAGGAATGGGGGAGAAAGGAGAACTTCTTCGTGGTCGCGTGCGTCTCTCTCTCTCTCTCTCTCTCTCTCTCTTTCTTTCTCATGGACGACAAGTCCTTTGCATAAAGGGAGGGAGCTCATGCTGGCACGTTTTGTAGTTCGTCCCCATGTCATGCCGTTCGTCCGTGCATCTTCTGTATACCCTATACTGTCTTCTTTTGATCTACATTGCTGGAACATTGGCCGCGCAGGCGAGATGTATCACAAATGATTGATTTGTTCTGTCCACCACCATTTCGTGTTCTTGCTTTTCGTCACAACACGATCAGCATGGCCTTGCCATCTTTTTCATTACTTCGCTTTGCTTTGCTCGCTTGCGAATACTTTTCTTCAGCAAAAGAGTCAAGGCTTTGCAAGCAACTTTACTAGAACAGTTTGGACTGCATGGAAAAAAAAAAAAAGTTAGGACCTCAAGATCTCGCTCACCAAGAACGACAGCCTTGTCACCAAAAAAGTCTTCTCTGCAAACAAACAACAACTGATTATACATCACATCCAAGATTGCGCTGCATAAGTAAAGCACGTCAAGGTCTCGCTCGCCAAGAAAGCTTGTCTCGCCACGCCTCGCCACGCCACGCCACGCCACTCACTTACATGTCAGGCCGCTAATCCAGCGCAGAACGGTCCAAAGATGCTTGCAGCCGACTTGCAGCAATAATTCGGAAAGCGATTACCTTGCAATGCGCAAATGGCGCATCCAGGTGACGCCGCGCATTCTGAAGCTGGGACGCGCTGGGTCGGCCCCAAGACAATGCTTCCCAAGCGGCAAGCAGACCAGGCGGCGGCGGTTGTTAGTACCTTCCGTCGGCAATGGCACGATTGAGTGAAGGTCCACACTCTCACCCTCGAGTCCTAAGGACCGTCGTGCGCCGACGTGCAACCCTGGCTGGCGGCTCGTGCTTGCCAAGCGATGAGCAGCAGACGCGTATCGCGACGTGGACGCGCTGGTTTCCTCAAGCGTCTTCAAAGAAAGATGTCGTCGCCGTCGTCGTTCTCGTCGTCAAGACCAACCGCGACGTCCAGCTCTGCGAGTCCTGCACTGGGGAAAAGGCAACTCCCTACCGAAAAGGCGGAGACCTGGCACGCAGGTCTCGAGCAGCTGCTCAATACCCTTTATGAGCCAGACGTGGTCAGCGCCGTGCCCGGGGCGATATGGCTTGCAGATTTGCTCGAGTACACGCAACCTGGACGCAGAATTGATGTTGGCGCGTTACAGGGCGCTCTTGAGATTGGACGCGAGACGCATCAGACGTCTCCGTGGCGTCAGCGTGGCGCATGGTCTCAATGTGGAACCACCAGGCCCGTGCAATGGCAAGCAGCGCAGCGAGAGCTGGTCGCTCTCGAAGGCGAACTTTTAAGCATTTTGCGTCGCAGGGGTGACCCGGTGGCGCATTGGCCGAGCCAGAGAGATACCTTTACAAGTCCCGTGTCGACATCGAACACGCAAGCCATGTGCATGCCACGCTCGCATGTTTTACGTCGATTCGCAACACAGTCAGGCATTTCTGGGGGAGCCCAAGAGGGCGCAGCGCAGCTCATTCTCCGCATGCAAGCAAGCGCTCTCGACGTGGCTGAACAGATCGAGACATGTCTGGTCATTGCAGATCGTCTGGCGTCAAGTTCTGACGCAATTGACGCGCTCTGGGAACATGGCGTCGCGAAATTTATCATCAACGCCATGAAGTCGTTCCCGGAGAGCGGTCCGATGCAAGTCGCTGGGGCTCGCGCGCTGAGCGCCCTCGTCCGCGGACAGTCGAGCGTCACTAAAGAACGCGCAATGTGGCACGGTGCCGGCGTCGACCTTGTCAAGGCAATGGAGCATCACGAGGATGCTTTTGATGTCCAATTCGCTTGCGTCGAAGCGTTCGTGGCCTTTGCGGAAACCGAAAACCCCAAATACCAGGACGCGGGGGATGCAGGGAGCGTACTTGGCGTGGTATCGAGGGTCATGGGGACCTGGACGTGGCGCAGGCGAGGATGGAGGCAGCCGGGAGAATGTGAAAGAATGGAGGAGGGCGAGAACTCGAATGCCGACCTTTCTGAACACGAGCAAGAGCCGCGAGAAGCTGCTGCTGCTGCTGCGTTGAATGAACGTGTTCGGGGCGCACTTGTGGCGCTAAACGTGCTGGCGCTCGCCATGGAGGCTGCGGCCGCACCCGAGCAAGATTGCGAGGCCTTGAGCAGCAACATGTGCTATCTCGTTGCTTTACTGACTGGCGAGCCGCAGAGGGTGGATGAGGCCATGCTTGCAGGAGCGGGGGGCGCCGTGCTGCGCGCCATGCAAGGCTACGAGCAGAGTGCCACCTTGCAAAGCCGTTCGTGCCAAGTCTTGAGCCAGCTCGCAATTCGTCATCATCGCGAGACTCTGCTAAGTCTCAACGCTGCCGCTTCCATCGTTCAGGCGATGCGGCAGCATCCCCGCAGCGCAGATGTCCAAGTTCACGGGGCCAGGGCGCTTGAGTCTCTTGCAGGCAAAGTGTCGGAGAATTCCGCGTTGCAACCGTTCACGGACGCGGACGCTGACGCCGAGGCGCGGCAGTCTTCGGGGCGTGTCGTTTATGCGGCCGGTGCGACGGGCCAAGTCTTGCTGGGCGCAATTGAGTTCCACGAGACGAATGAAGACGTTGTGCAGGCTGCGGCGCATGCCTGCGCGCGATTCACCTGTGTGGATACCATTGCCAGCGCCCTCGTTCGCCTCGGGATTGTCGAGACTTTGCGCGGCGCCTCAGAAAAGCTGCATGGGCGGGCTCCTGAAGCTCATGCGGCAATTTGCCTCGCCCTCTGGAGCTTGGCGCGACATGAGGCCGTTGCGACTGCCCGAGTGGCACCACATCTCTTGGCGACGGCGATTCATGCATTCCCTCGCAGCGCTGACGTGCAACGGTGTGCGTCGGGTGCTTTGTGGGCTCTGTCAAGCGATTCACATGTTGCGTCTTCGAGCTTGTGCGACCCTGAAATCTTTGAGGCTCTTTTTGCAAGCGTGGAATCGCAACCAGAGGACAACTTGACGCTACAGCGTGCATGTACAGCGCTTCTTTTGCTGACTCCCAACGCCCCTCTTGAGTACACGTTGGTGGAGCGCATCAAATTGGTTTTGCAAAAAGCTGCAAGCTCGTCGAAACTTTCGCACAAGGCAAATCAGGCTGCGGGCCAGGCGCTCTCGCACCTCATCTCCAATGCTGCGAGTGAACGTCGCCTGCGGCGTAGTGTTTTCAGGTTGCGGAAGCCATCTTTGCTGAGGGGGGGTGGTAACGCCTCAGATTCAAGTCTCGTCGCCTGACGATGAGTGCCTTGAACGAGGCCAGTTGCGATAATGTATCACCCTTATGTTTTTGTGTATACGTATACTTTCTGAGCCTGATCATGAAATAGAACCGAAAGATTGGAGTATACACAGAGTTGTTTGATTTTCTTGGTTTAGAAAAAAGAGGGGGAACATCATGATGCGACACATAATTATAGATAGGATGGAAAAAGACAGATCTACAACGAGAGGTTGGAAGCCCCGAGTCAGCAATCGTTTCCTTGACGACACCGATTTGGCTGATCCACTTGCTCGCTGGCTTGCTCACTCCCTCACTTACTCGGACGAAGGATTTGCGACGAGAGCTTGCGATTGCGCAGGAAAGGCACGCTTGTACTTGGCAGTCTTTTTGAAACCTTTGACGCCAAGTTGTAGGCAACCATGGACGTGTTCGACGACGCTTTGAGCAGAATCACGAAAGTCCATACCAAGCTCTGTGCGGGCCTTGCTGTTGTTGAAGTTGGCCAGCTTGAGTCCAATTTCGGGCAAGATGGAGCGCGCCTCCTTGTCATATAATGAAGCAAACCAGAGAAAGAGGTATGGAAGACGAAAGGTTGGCACGTTGTATCCGTACTGGGAGAACTCAGCCTTGAGCGCTTTTGCGATCTGGAGAAAAGAGATTTGACCAGCAACAAGAGCAAAGCGCTTACCGTCTGCATCGGGCTTTTCCAAGGCCAGACGATGACCAATGGCGACATCGCGAACGTCCACGACGTACTGCGAGTAGTCTGGAATGGCGGGAAGTTCGTGCATGATGAAGCGACGCACGATGCGATGGCTCTGCGCGTCCCCGCTGGACAGAGGCGGGCCGATGACGAGCCCCGGATTGACCACGGAGAGCTCGAAGCATCCTGGATTTTCGTCGACAAAGTCCCACGCAGCCTTTTCGGCCATGGTCTTGGAGCGCAGATAGGGCTCACACTTGTCCTCATCGCTCCATAGGTCTTCGGGCTGGGCCTCGAGCTCGGCATTGGAGTGGCCGACCATGATGGCTGCAATGGAGCTTGTCAACACAACGCGCTTGACGGAGCCGGCGTCCTTTGCGGCGCGTAGGACGGTGAGCGTGCCCTCGCGCGCAGGCTTGTAGAGCTTTTCCTCTGCCTCGGAGGGCTTGCATCCCATGAAGAACGGGCTGGCGACATGGGCCACGAGGTCGCAGTCCTGGCAGGCGGCGGGCCAGCCCTGGGGCTCGCCAAGGTCCGCCTCTACGAGCTCGAGCGCGTCGCCGTTGGCGATCCACGCCTCGAGGTGGGGGGCGGGCTTTTTCAGGTTCCGCACCGTGCCGCGGACCCGGTACCCGTGGTCGAGCAGCTCGCGGATCACATGGCTCCCAATGTATCCCGTGGCCCCGGAGACGAGAACGAGGTCTCCCGCCATGGTGATGGGTGGCCCGCTAGGCTCCGTAGTATACGTATGGTGCTAGGCAGAACAGAGCAAGGCAACGCAGCGCGAAGCGAAGCGATCGACGCTGCTGCTGGCCTTGCGCGCGGTGCAGGTGCGCGGCGCGGCTTGTTTGAAGGTCTGCCCGTCCTCGCGACGCAACGCTCGCCTTCCTCGGCCGCAGTCTGAATTCTCCGCGCGCGAGGGTCGTGATGGCGGAAGGACTCCTGCTTTGGCACGCACTACACACTACCGTGCCATCCATCATAATACCTACCTACCTACCCCGTGTGTGTGTGAGTGTAAGATGCACCGCGGCATCTCACATCCATCCTCCTGATTGCATGCAGGCTGTTGATGATCACAATCTAGGCCAGGCCTGCATCAACTCTCGCGACCTGTCGCACGCCGTCGCACGCCGTCGCAAGCAAGAAGATCTAGCTGGCAATGTCGGCCGCATCGCATCGCATCTTGCATTTCATCGCATCCCACCTCCCAAGCATGCACGCCGCGCTCACGGTCAAGAACGCCGCGGCTGCCGGCGCTTCCTGCGGCGGCGAGAAAGTCAGCTAGCTGGCCAGCGCCGAGCGCGGAGGCGGTACAGGCTGCAGGTCCCTCTCGGCCGGGTCGGGGTCGAGCGCAGCGTCGTGTCGAGTCGGGTCGCGTCGAGTCGCGTCGAGTCGAGTCGAGTCGAGTCGCGGTACGCTATATACCGCCTTGCGAACGGGCGGGCGGACGAGCGAGCGAGCTCGGCAAGGCAAGGCAAGGCAAGACAAGCAAGCAAGCAAGCAAGCAAGCGAGCAAGCGAGCCACGCGAGCGAGGAGCAGACGGCGAGGCTGCTCTGGTGCGAGTCGCATCGAGGCGCCGATCGATCGGGAGCGAGGCACCAGCAAGGAGCAGCCGCGCGCTGGCTTCGAAGGGGGAGGAAAACACGGGCCTCGCGTGCCCCCGGGAGCGGCGCGTGGCCGCGGGCGGGAGCAGGGCGGCGCGTGCAGCGGGGGGCAGCGGGGGAGAGAGAGGCCGCGGCGAGGGGGCGGGCGCCATTCCCCTTCCACGCGCACGAGCACGGGCACGAGGACGAGGAGCAGGACGAGCAGCAGAACCGCAGCGGCAGCGGCAGCGGCAGCGGCAGGCGGCGAGGAGGAGAGGAAGGAGCGCGTTGCGAAGAAGGGCGCGGCAGATCGCCTTCGCGGCGGCAGCAGGCAAGGGAGAGAGAGGAGGCGACAGCGAGCGCCGGCGGGAGCGAGGACGCGCACGCGCACGCGGAGAACTCGAGTATCCAGCCAGAGAGCGAGCGAGCGAGCGAGCGAGCGAGGGAGGGAGCTGTACAGGCGGAGGAAGACGACGATGATAGCGAAGGCGCGTGGAAAAAACGCGTGGCGCGGACGCGCGCTAGCAGCGGCGGCGGTGCTCGCGGTGCTCGTGCAGACCGCGCAGGCGCGAACGTACTACGAGGAGGACGAGGAGGAAGAGGAAGAGGCGCACACCAGTATGGGCGCGATGCTGGTGAAGAGCTTGATCTTTGCGGTCGTTGCGACGCTGGTGGGGTTCTTTATCATGTACCCGTTCGAGTTTGTGCGACGCAGCTCAGAGTTCCAGCGGCAGCTGCGCAGCTCGGGGAGCAGCGCGGTTGCCTTTCTTCAAAGCACACCCGTCGTCATGCCGCAGGCCCTGAGCCCGAACGCGATCGAGTTCATGCTGCAGAGCCTGCTGCTCTTTGCGCCGCGGCTTTTGATCAAATTCACCATCTATGGCATGCTCCGCGGGTCGGGCCACGCGAATGTGGTCAAGGCATTTATTGCCTCCATCGCGGCGGGCCTCGTCACCATGTTGTATGCATTTCCCTTTCGCAAGGCAGAGCTCAACAACTCAATCAACACCGGGAGATACCAGGATCTTGTGTACTATCTTCAACGTAAGGCCTCTCGGGAAGGTTTCACCTCACTGTACGTGGGCATGGCGGCCGAGCTTCCGTACATGATCACGTATCACGTGCTGCTTTTCATGACGATGGAAATTTGCAGCAACGTTGTCAAGCACAACCCTGGTCTCAATCTCGTTGTCTCTGCCCCCGTGGCTGTGGTGCTCGCGTCTGTGCTGGGGGCGCCGCTCGAGCAGTTGCGCCGCGTCATCGTGGCGAACCCGTTTGACCTTCATGACTTCATTTTTCGGATCAATTCGCGCGGGGAGCGTGTGGTGCGATGGCCTCTCCGATGGGACCGGGTGTGGGACTACATTGTCTTTATCTGGGGCCGTTGGAGCGATGGTGGCATCTACAAGATGCTGGGCTACGTGAGCTTTCGTAGCAACACTGTGGCTCTCATTGTCGCCCTTTATCTTGACCACACGCTCTTGAGCTTGTGACAGTGCGAGGTGGAGTTGTCCCTGCCTGCTGATCGGCAAACGTAAAATAGCCCCTAAAAACTGACACCACAGGGAAAGTAAGTAACATGTTCAATTTGTTTTCTAAAACTTTGTTGATCTTTCGAGTTGGATCTGGCACTCTCTCACAGTCAATCTGGCAACGTGCCATTGCGTCGTGCAACAGAAACCAAGCCTCTTGATCTTGATTGATCGCGTTGTGGGCACAAGCACGCTAGAAAGCTCATGTTCATTGTTGTTGTTTTATGTGGTGCGGATGGGGGGTTATGATTTCCTCCGACCACTCTTCTCTCGAGCGAGACGTGGAACCAAGACTGTCAATTCTGCCGGTCACTTTTGATAGACTTTTTCTTTTTGTTTCCGGATCTCGTTGTTTGCACCAAATTGCATTCGTACATTCGTTTTTCATTTCAATTTGGTAGTAACAAGTGATTCGTTTTCATTCGTTTTTGAGATGATGTACATCTTGAAAGACACAGAATATATTTTTGTTCATTGATGACTTGCTTTCAGGGTTCTGATGAAGCATGGCAGAAATGGTTCTGGATAAAGTAGGTTCGGTTTTGAGATCACATACACGGCAGGCAGGACAAAAATCAGGCGATCGGGTCAGACTCGGCAGACAAGCAGCTCGCCAAGCAGCTCGCTACACAGAGACAGATGGACAGAGAAGCACAAAAAGGGTACGACGGTCGAAATACACATCACATCAGAGCACACGCTGGTAGGCGTGCTGGCCAACACTCGTGTACGAAGGATCGTAGCGGAGCGAGCGTTGCTGATACGTCTGCTGTGAGTCCGAGAGTCGCATGGACTTTTGCTGTGATGAAGACGACGACACCAAGGAGTGGTCTGCCTTGCGCTTTCTTGAGTACATCGAGGTCGACGCGTTCACGGGCTGGGCGGAGCGCATGGCGGCGATGACCGAGGGCACCGGGGCGATAGCCGTCGCTTGCGCGGCAGCCTCCTCGCCGAGTGCCACGACCTCGACGACCTCGTTGTTGATCATGACCTTTTGCATCTCGCCCTTGGAGTGCGCGATGCACAGGTCTCCGGAGCCCCGGGCCGCCGAGTGGCAGTCGTGCACAATGCACAAGCGGCGCCACTGGCGTCCATCCCAACGTTTGGCCTCGCCGGCGATGACATAGACGACACCCTTGACGCGGTGCTCCTTTTTCGGGATGGATGCGCACTCCTTGACCTCGGCCTGCTTGGCGCGGTTGGACTTGATGGTGGACAAGACCTTGCCGTACGGCTTGACGACCTTGCGCTTGCGGCCGTCCCTGCTCGAGCGGCGCTCCGCGTTTGCGTCATAGGCAACATCGGCGGTCGAGGGGTGTGCGCGAGGATGAAGGCAGTGTGCGTGCACCTCCTGGTGGTGAATCTGCGTTGGCGCCGGGGCGAGGTCGGCGGCGATCTTCTTGTACGACTCGACGTTTTCTGAGGCGTTGTGTGCGGTGAAGTAGTCTGAGGAGGAGGACGCGTCGGAGAGCGGCGTGGATGGCGCGGTGGCGACCGATCCGCCGGGCACGGCCTGGTCTGCGTCGTCCTCGCTGTGCCAGTGGTCGCTACTGTCCTCGATGTGATGATGGTGGTCCATGTGCATGTGCTCGTCCTCCTGCAGCGACGGCATGATCATGCTGTCGAAGGCATCTTGCTGCATCTGGGCCTCGAACAAGAGCGCGGGCGTGGAGTCGAGGTCGTCGTCGACGGCGAACATCCCGTTCAGGTCGATCTCCTCCTCGTCCTCCTCGAGCCCGAGCGTATGCTCCTGGCCCCACGACGTCATGCCGTGCTGCTGCTGCTGCTGCTGCTGCTGCTGAAGTACCGCGTCCATCTTGCGAGCGGCGGGGCGAAGTACGAAGGCTCGAAGCAAGCAGGGAAGGTCTGCGGCTCCGGGTTGGGGTTCTGCTCACCTGCCTGCTCCGCTGCGTACCTCGGGCCGGTTGCGCTGGCCGTAAGTATTGGAAGTAGCGTGTGTGCACCGGAGCCAATGCCAAGAAAACAACCAGGCACCACAGCGATCTAGCGGCCTAGGTGCAGAGGGAGATGCGGACGAGTTCTGTCTTAAGTGACGCAAAAGGCGTGCGTGCGCGCGTGCGCGTAGAGCAAGGAGCAGCTGCGGCGTCCCGGCCGACTGGTTTTGGGCGTGCGCAAGCCACAGCCGAGACCTCGCGAGGCCCTGACTCTGACTCGCGCCTTGACTCGCACCTGCAGTTCGTGGCGCCTGTGCACACGCTCTAGAGCTGATTTTCTGGCTAGCTAGCTAGCTGCTGCCTGCGGTCGGTCGTCCGGTCGGTCGGTGGCCGCCTCTGTTACGAGGCGTCGTCGACTCCTCGCCTCGTGGGCCGCACGCGCTCTTCGGGCGGCGCGCGCCTGCTCGTGGCTCGCGGGCCGCAGCGCAGCAGCGAGCTGCGCAACGCGACGCGCCTCTGGCGGGCCGCGGGCAAGGCAGGGCAAGGCTAGCGAGCTCGTGTGGCTGCCTGCACGTGCTGGCAGCGCACACAAACAGCACGTGCGCTTCCCTACGTTCCTCGCGTCAGCGTGCCGTGAACGCGGCGCGCGAGATCGCACTCGGGCGGTCGGTCGCTTGCTTGATCGAGCGACGGAGGGATCGATGCAGGTGCGAGGCGAGGCGAGGCGAGGCGATTGAACGCGCGCAGGGGCCGTGCTGCGCTGGGCTGGGCTGGGCTGGGCTGGGCGGCACGGCGCAGCGTTGCGAGGCGGGGCGAAAGGCGTTCCTCCGGCGTGTACCGCCTGCGAGACTTTTTTGGCAAAGAAAAGCTAGTGTGCAAGCTTCCTCTCCAAAGCGCAGCTGCAGCGGCTGCGGATGGGCGTGCGCCGCTTTTTGCAGTGCTTTTGGCCGCGCTGTCGTCGCGGCGAAAGAGGCAAACCGGGCGCGCGCCTAAGTTGGTTCGTTCGTTCGTGCTGGCTTGCGCTGTGTGCGAGAGTGCTGTATTTATGTGATGCCTGCCGCGGAATGAACGAATGACACGTGCACGGACGGGGTCGCGGCCGCGAAGGACGACGTCAAGCGCGAGGTCGAGCGCGACGCAGCGCGGGTCGATGTCGGCGCGGGCCGCGGCGAGGTTCCGCGAGTACGGTCAGTCGGGCGGTCGCCGAAAGGACGCGCGAGCGGGCCGTGTGTATCTGTCGCGCTCGCGCTCTCTCTGGCTAGCCGTCAGTGGAGACGAGAAGCGCGTGCACGCAAGAGCTCGCGAACGAGGCGAGCGGAGGGCTCGCAGCGTGCAGGGGATGAATGCACGCGGTGAGCACGCGGGAACTAGTGAAGGAGGCGCGAGAGCACGGAGCAGGATCGAGGTACGTGGCCGGGAGAGGCGGCCTGCGGAAGGCGCAAGTGACCTCCGGCTGTGCTTTGCGTACCGGAGACGCGGGGCGAGTGAACGCGAGGCGAGTGCAGGCAATGGAGCACGCGCTCGGATCTGTGCGTGGCTACGGCCTGTGGCGCGGGAAATGAATGTATTGGAGGAATGTGCGAGGGGCGCACGCTCGAAATTGCGACTGGGCAAGCGTGCGTGCGTGGTCACGTGCTCTCGCTGGCTTGACTTGTCCTTCCTTTCTTTCGTACACGGCGTTCCGAGTCTGCCGGGCGACGACGAAGACGACGACGATGATGCTGATGATGGGCGACTGACTGGCTCGTGGGCCTCGGCAGTGCAGGTTGTTTGTGGTCTGTGCTGGTGCTGGTTAAGGTTCTGCTTTGGAAGATGGCCGGGAAGTGCGCAGGGCACAGTGCACGAGGTACGCAAATGCGCTTTGATTGCTTCCTTCCGCACGACCCGCCAGTTCAACTTCAACAATCGTAGTAGCTGGACGGAGAAGAAAAGAACTATGTAGTACTATGGACTAGCCAGCCGGCCCGGCCTCGGAAGGGACGCGGGGAAAACAAAACGCACGGGACGAGCGATACCGGCGCGGACGAAACGTGTCGGTGATCTGTCGCAGTCGCGGGCAGTGGCTCTTCGGTGACCCGACCGACCCTGGACTCTCTTATCTCTCGACGAAGAGGAGGGAGGGAGGCAAGGCTTCGCGCCGATCTCGGGCTGCCCTTGCTGGCTGCCGGCTGCTCCAGGCTGCCTCTTGGGCTGCTTCTTGGGCTGCTGCTCAGCGTTCAAGAGAACGAACGTTCAAGCAAAGCAAGCCTTTCGATGAACCAATCGACGCCCCGCTACGCGTGCTTAGCTAGCTAGAGAGGATAGTGGCGTAGAGTCCTTCCTTTATCCTTCTCTGCGTGCGTTCCTAATGATGATAGGAAACCGCAGATAAGGAGAAGTCTCTAACGCACTAAGTACTTGCTAGGAAAAATGCTAGAAAGAGGCGTTGAGGCTGCTCTTCTTCCTTGCGGGTCCTCCTCGCCAAGAACTCTGCCTGCCGATCACAAGTTGGCGTTGTCGCGAAAGGCAGGCAGGTAGAGCAGGCAGAAGATCAGATAAGGGCGGACGGCTATCTGGGTAGGTAGGAGGAGGTGGTTTGCTGGCTGCTCCGCGCCTTTGAGAGGCTGCGGATGCGACGCCGACGCGGTACGCGTAGTAGTAGTCGGTTTCGTGCGACTCGTTGCAGATTTGCCACAGGAATCCACGGCCGCCAACCAACTTACCGATGATGGCCCGCGGAAAAGGGAGGGAGGGAGAGAGAGAGAGAGAGAGAGAGAGAGAGACTTGCCTGTGTATGGAAAAAAGGACATAAACATGGCCCGCAAAGTGCCGTGGTCCTCGCGGCCAAGGGAACTGGACTGCTGGAGGAGAATCAAGGTTGGCTTTGCAAAGTCGACATCGATCAACTTCAATATACAGTCAGTCAATTAGGTAGGGACTCAATCGTTCAATCAATCAATAAATCAATCAATCAATCAATCAATCAATCAATCAATCAGTCAATCAGGAAAAGTTAATCCAGGCCTCTTTCGGCCTGCTTCTCTGCTCGCTTCAAGTTGTTTGCTTGCTTGCCATCATGTCTGATTGTCCAATCCAATTCCGTGTGACGCACTCTTTCCAGCGGAGCGGTGCCCTTTTGCACTTTCTGCGGTAGGTCAGGACGCGGCAGACGTGCGGCCGAGAGCGATCCTGTCAGGTCCTATTCCGCCTGACTTGTCCTGCCAGCCAGCCAGCCTCAGTTTTGGCCGCCGCGGCAAGGAACCAAAAAAGAAAAAGAAACGAAAGAAGCCTTACGCCGCCACCGCCGCCGCTCTCAGCGAATAAGAGAAACGATGTAGAAGGTAAGAAAGAAGCAAAACAAACCAAAGTTTTCCTCTCGTGTTCGCGCCCCTACCTCAGCCGTGCCGACAGTCCAGACTGATCCTTGAAAAGAATTATTATTATACGCCATGCAGGCCTGGTCAGCCTAGAGGCCGCGCCTCCGTGCATGCATGCATGCATGCATGCATAAGTGGAAGCACAGATGGATGAGTACGCGCGCGCGTGAGCAAGAATGAAACAGTTTGCGCCAAGGAAGAAGATCACGGCGCGGCCGTCTGATCGGTGCGCGGCGCGGCGGCGGCCGAGGAAGCATCTGCAGCAGCAGGCAGCCTCTGTTGATAGCGTGCCCACACCTACGAACCTCTTGAAATGAAAAGAAAAGAAAAGAAAAATCAAAACAAGTTGATTTTTTTTTTTTCGCTGTCTACTGCTGCACCATCATCCTCATTGCCAGCCAGCGCGAACGCCGGCCGAGCATACGCAGTCAAACAGCGTTTCTCAGCCTCTGTTGCTTCGTTTCGCCTCGCCCCGCTTCGACCGATATCTCACCTGCCAAACACGCCGCGCTTTTGAAAAAGAAAGAATTGAAAAAAAAGAGGAAAAAGTAAAGATGAGCGCTCTCAAAACGAAGTGAGCTTCGACGGTTTCGCGCGCCGCGATTGTCGGAGCGCCTGCGCGCCGCCGAGCATAGCCGCGGAACTGCCACGCCATCGAGTTCGAGGACGGCGCTTCATCTCCAATCAAGCAAACGCGCGTAAGCCGGCGCAGCGCGCACGCCGATTTCACGTGCGTGCCTGGTGGATGGAGGTCTCGGCGGCGGTGGCGGCGGTCCCCGCACTCGATGGGGTCCGCGCCGCCGACGAAGATGGTGTGTACCCAAAGTATGGCGCGGATGGCTGGATGATTGGATCCACGCCACGCAGAAGAAGAGGTGAAAAGGGGTGACAGAGCCAGCCAGACATCCGGCCGTGCCTACGTGTACTTGTATCAGGTCTTGGTCTTGCCTAGGCCTCTGGATTGCTTTTTGGCAAACAGCCAGCCAGCCAGCCAGCCAAATGTTGAGCCGACCGGGAAAGATCAAAGAACACAGAGAGCATCCGACCGCTTCCCCCGAGATTCATGTCAAACAACGCTGACCACAATTTAAAAAAAAAAAAGCCAGCAGCTCTTACTCATACATCCATGCCAGAAGAAATGTCGGCCGCGGGATCTTACAGTTAGCCCTGGAAAACACGGGCTTCCGATCCGGCCAAATCCACTTTCATGAGGCTTCGAAATAAGCTAAACAAAATGAGTTGCGGTGGCCCTACGAGACCTAGGCCTCTAAGAGGAGATTCAATCCAGTTTGACGGCCGGGTCTTCGTCGACTTGATCCAAGAAGGTCTAAGAAACGGGCCATCAAAATCCAGGATGAGCTTGTGCATGAGGAAAAGCCGGAGAGGCTCTGTGCTTCGGGATTGACACTCTGGTGCATATAAGAATAGCTTAATTCCCTTTGGGTTGGCCGAGCTCACACCTTTTCGCGCGATCTTTTCCCGCAAATGTGGCCCGCTGTCCCATGGCGCGTTGTCAAATGGGCCAAACTCACACCATTTGTTTTCATCCCGGTCCAGAACGAGACTGTGCATTTTGCAATTTCCATACCAATCGCGTGCCGACAAGCGGGCCAACAAAGTGCCAGTGTGAAAAGATGCTGGTGGACAAAAATTGCATTTGGACAAAAGATGCTCTTGTTTAAACAAAAGATGCCCTTGGACAATTGCTTTCCACGCCAATCGCGTGCCAACAAACGGGCCAACCGAGTACCTGTTTCTAATCAAAAGATGCTCGCGCATAACAGATACTGGAAACAAAAACTCTTGGATAATTACTTGCCACACCAATTGCGTGCCAATTTCAAAAAATGCTCTTGGACAAATGCTTTCCACGCCGATCCGATAGTAACAAATGGCAACGCCCTTTTCTACTCTAGGTTTTGGCCCGTGACAAAACCACGCTTCAATGCTCTCCACGCAGAGAATGGCCCGTCCATAAAGTCCTGGACCAAGCTCGTGTGCGTAGAACTCGCCGCAGCCCGTTTCAATCCCTTGTACCGGTCCAGAAACGATGCTGGCTTGGATTCGCTTGCTCCGGCATCTAGACTTTCGGCTATTTCGAACATGCTTCGTTTGCATGTGAGGGGCCGCGGAGCAGGTCTGGCACTTTTCATGCTGCCTTCTAAAGTCTTCTTCTCCTTTCTTTTTTTCTTCTTGTCCTGGGAATCTCCGCGCGTCTGCACGATCGTTTGAGCCACGCCTTGCTCCTTGCCGCAAATTGCAGCGTATTGTACATCCGCGGGAAGACTTTCAAGATCAACAAATGAAGGCGCAGCAATCCACTGCAGAGCGAGACCTGCGGCAGGCGCTGCTCGACGTTTCCGTTTTTGGCCAATTTCTGCACCGCCTGGCTCGCCGGCTTCGAGAGCAGCTTCCGCTCTTGCTTTCGAGCGTGAAAACGATCTTGACGAGATGGCCACCGTCCAAGGCGCGTCACGCTGCGTATCGCGCGGTAATCTTTCGTGCGTGGCACGCCAACAGGCGGCCAACGCGGCACGAGCTGTTTCCAATACCTTTGCGTTTGCACGTGCCCCTGTCATTTCGCAATCCTGCGTCGCTGCAGACGATTGCAATGTTGTCTGAGCGTCTTTTTCATCATTATGATTTGATGTATCATAATGATCCGCATGAAGTTCTGGGGATATTGTTGATGCGACTTGTGTTTTCACGTTGAAGGCCTTGGTCTCGCCAGCATCTTGACTTGGATTTTCGTGGCGGCAGTCTCCTGCCGCTGCACGGTCAGCGATTCGCTGTCGGCTCCCCCCTTGATTGCTCTGTATGGCCAAGATGTCATTGCTCGAGGGAAGTGTTGCTTGCAAGCAGTCCCCGCTGACGACAAGTCCACGCAATGGAACATTATCCACGAGATGAGATGACACGAGCGCGCTCTGCAGGCCAACGGCTCGCCAGCGCGCGATTTTGTCGCTGCACGACATCGAAAGTGAGCGATCTTCAGGATGCAAGTTGCTTCGACTGCTCTTGGCGCGCAATTGGCCGACAGCCTGCTCAGACTCGCGCAGATCCCGGTCAGCAACGAGCTTGGCGCCAGAAAATTTGTCGGCAAGAACGGAGCAATCTCCGCATGGTAACTCGGAGACAAAGAGGTAGAGCGCAACATCAGGTCGGAATCGCCATCGCTGGTCGCTTTCACCACCTCCGATGGCAACAAGGAGCGCGTCCTCTTCTTTCACGGCGGAGGAACCACCTTTTCTGCGCGCTTGCACCTCTTGCAGGATCAACCAGCATAGCCCTCGCCGCGCGAGCACCTCTGCGTGGCAGTCATCAAGTACAAGACCTTGAGGCGACATTTTACGAGGCCCAAGGCACTTGCTTCCCGTCGCCATGGACACCACGCGCAGGTCCTTGCCTGGCTCGTGCGCGACGAGCGCTGCCAGGACCGTCCATTCGGTCGCACGCGCTGTCTGCCATCGCGACGCAAGGCTCGCGTACGCTTCGAGAGCCTTGGCCGCCACGTCTGCTTCGAGGTTCCTGGTCGCCACGTCTGCTTCGCGAGCCCTCGCCCCGTTGTCCGTCTCGTGCTCGCGCGCACGGCTTTCCATGGGCCGCCAACTTTGGCTTCTGGCGCTTTGCAAACTCGAATGATTGCTTTTGTTATTCGTCCACAACCCAAGTTGGCCTCGGTCGTCAGCGCTTGGCTGATCTTACCGCAAACTGCTGCGCGTCATGCGATGCGAACGAAACCCCGCACCAGGTCCTTTCCTCCGTCCCTGTTTTTGCAAGCTTTGCAAGAGCTTTGCAAGCTTTGCAAGCACCGCTGTGCGCACGATGACCCTCGCTGCGGCGCAGCTGCCACCGCATAAAGGTATAGTAACCTCGGGACCTGGCCAAACCTGCCTGCCCAGCGAGACCCGACCCTACAGTGGCGCGAGGCGGCCCGACAGTCGAGCAAACCGCCATTCTCCACTTGTGCGCGCGGCGCTACACTGCCGCGAGCGGGGATGGATTGCTTGCAGAGCGTGCGCGTGGCGAGGAAACCTGCGACGCGCAGCCGAGGCTGCCCGACAGACAAGCATACTCCAGACCCGGAGCGTTGCCGCGACCGCGATCGCGACCGCGCGCAGAGGCGGACGCAGACGCAGACACGCCGCGGGGCGAGCGGCCAGGACCGGTGCCCAGCCGAGCCGGAGTCGCGGCGCCAGAGGCACGTCGATTGCAAGTGCAACGCGGCTGTAAGACTCACACCTTTGCAGCGAGCACCAGCACGCACGCACGAGCAGCGCGAGCAGTTCGGGCAGCGCGTCGCGTCGACTTGGAGCAGACCTGCAAAGACTGGAGCTTGACGTCACGCCTGTGCCGACTGCGAGAGGTCTTCGCTCGGCCCCACCCGGGCAGCCGGCTGCCCCTGTACGCGAGCGAAGATGAGCGGCAACGCCAGAGCGCCGCTCCTGGACGACCACGACTCGAGCTATGATGCAGACGATCGCTTCGAAGGCCCAGACATGACGCAGGAGGATGTTGACCAGAGCATGCCCCCCGTCGGCGCTCGGCTGTCGAGCGGAGCGGCCATGTTTGGCGGTCTGTCAACATCACCAGTCATGAGCTCGCTGCGACGTCAGCCGTCCGGGTCCTTTGTTGCCAACACGCCGCTGTCAAAGAGCCCCTTTGCCCACTACCTCGACAGCGCCAAGCTGCGCAGAAAACCGGGTCGCGGCGACGACGCCAAGGCCTCTGCAATGGCCGGCGCGGGTCGCGCCGTCGCCTTTGGGTGCATCAACGGCGCCGTCATGATCCCCACCATGGTGGGATTCGCCTCCATCATCTACAAGGACCCCTTTTACACGGACGAGGCGCACAACTACTTGCCGCAGGCCATCAAGCTCGTCTTTCTCAGCTCGGCGATCCATCAAGTTTGCTTCGTCATCTTTAGCACCCTGCCCTTTGCCGTGGGCCAAGTCCAGGACGCCGGTCTCATCTTTCTCTCCTCCATGGCTGTCACCATTGTGAGCAATATGGGCAATGTCGATAACCCAAAGGATGTCATGACCACCACGGTCGTGAGCCTCTCGCTGTGCACGACGGTCCTTGGACTCTTGCTCATTCTCACAGGAAAGCTGCGTCTTGCGCGTCTCATTCAATACCTGCCGCTGCCCGTCGTCGGTGGGTACTTGGCCTTTATCGGTCTCTTTTGCGGCCTGAGCGGTCTCCGACTCACGACGGGCGCCCGCGTCGAGTCGGTGCTCCAGCTCGGCAAGCTCTTTACGGGTCACTACATGAAGCTCTTGTCACCTTGCATTGCGGCCACTGCCTGGCTCTTTTACATTAGCAAGTACGCGAAACAGAACAAGTTCGCGCTCCCTTTGTCACTGGCGGCCATGCCCATTCTCTTTTACGCTGTAGTCTTCATTTCAGGTCATACGTTGCAAGATGCCCGCGATGCTGGCTGGGTTTCGCACCAAGTCGACGTGCCTCCGTTTTACGAGGTGTTCAGTCTCTTTGACTTTTCTCGCGTGCACTGGGGCGCTGCCTTTCCTCAGGTCATCCCAACCTTCTTTGCCATGTTTGCCGTTGTGGCCTTTGGCTCCTCGCTGGACGTGGCGGCCATTCAGTTTGAGCTTGGTAAGCCTATGGACTATGATAGCGAGCTTGTGACCGTGGGCATCTCCAACACCATCAGTGGCATGACGGGCGGGTACACGGGTTCGTACATTTTCAGCCAGACCATCTTTACGCTGCGAAATGGGATTCAGCGCCGCATTTGTGGCCTCATCGTCGCCGGCGTCGAGATCTCGCTCTTTCTCTTGCCCGTGGATCTTCTCAGCGTGCTCCCCCGCTTCTTCTTTGGGTCGGTTCTTTTGTTCGTTTCCGTGGACCTCTTGCTGGAATGGCTTGTGCACTCGTACTTTAACATTGAAGTTCGTGAATACGCGCTAGTCTGGCTCACTTTTCTCGCCATCAACGTGTGGGGACTCGAGCTGGGCATGACACTGGGCGTCATTCTTTCCGCGCTGCTCTTTGTGTACTCGTACAGCCGTTCAAGCCGCCTCGAGCACGTTGATAAGCCCGTGAGCCACGCCGTGCGCAGCTACCACGACCGCAAGATCCTCGTGCGCTATCGGCCTCGCATCGTGGCTCTCCGCGTGCTCGGATACCAATTTTTTGGCAATGTCATTGGAACGATCCTTAAGGTGCAGACGCACGTTGCTATCCGCAAACCGGTGGCGCAGCAGTCGAACGCTCAACAGCGTGCACAGCAATCTGCACAAGCGCGCGCGCTGGATCTGGCGGTCGCCCAACAACGCGCTCAGCGCTTGCAAGATTCTCTTGGAGGCAATGGAGATGGCCAAGGTCTTGAAGCTGTAGCGGCGGGTCAAGCTTCGCCTTTTTCGACGCACTCCACCTCTTCATCCAAAGATGGCCGGCACCGTCTCCGTGGTGCCACCGGAGCCGTGGGCGGCAACGGAGACAATGCACGCATGAAGTCTCGCACCTACAGCGACGGAGGCACGGACAATGGCCCGCGCTCGAGCAATCTTACCGTGGCATCGATGCCCGGGGCCTTTTCGTCCTCCAAGGGGGAAATGCACCGTCTTTATACGCCGGCGCCCAATACGGAGATGGCTCAGAACTTGCCGCCACTTCCCGAAGTCGACACGAGGTACGTCATCTTGGACATGACCAATGCATCAGGTGTCGATGCTACCTCGGCGCGCGCGTGCTTTCTCACCATTTTGCAGAGTCTCAACAACCACGACATTCAACTCGTCTTTGCCGGGCTCACGCCGCACATGGAAGACGTCTTGCGCACAAATGGTGTCTTGGCGCCGCGTGTTTCGTATGCGAGCAGCGAGGCTGGCAGCAGCTTTGTTGACCCTTTTAGCGCCTCGGAACAAAGCGAGGACGATGGAGAGAGCATCCAGCTCGACGACTCTGGTGATTTTGCCATCACTTTTCAAACGTTCGACGATGCCGTCCAGTTCTGCGAGGATCGTATCTTGGGCGCCGTCGTGCAAAAGCGACAAGAGTCGCAAGATGACTTTTTCTCCAACTCGCGACTGAAGGCCGCTCGTTCCAAGTACTTTACGCAAGTTCGCGTCGCGCCGGGCGGTGCACTTTTCCGAAAGGGCGAGCGCCCTGACCGACTCTTTGTCATTGAGTCTGGACGCGTATCTCGCCGAGACATGGACCGCATGTACTCGGGAGGTTCGATTGTGGGCATGGACGACTTTTTCCTGCAGCAAAACTACTCGTACACGGCTCAAGTGCTCGGCACAGATGCGACCGTAGCTCGGACTTTGGAGCGTGCGCAATTTGACCGTATGTCCCGTGAGGACCCGGAGATGGCGCTGGCGCTCCAAGACGCGCTCATCAAGGCTGTCATTCGCTAAAGATGGGAGAAGACAAATCAAAACAGAAAGGCTACTGGCTCGAAGACGATTGTCGTTCGTGCACACGGCGGAAGATGGAAGACTTTCGAAAATCTGTTCAAGCGGCAATGTTTGATCGAAGCGGAAAGCGTCCGTTTTCGTTTTTTTTTTGGCATTATTCTCCTTTCCTCCCTTTTCTTCTCTTTGGTAAACACAAACACAAATATCGTCATTGTCTTTCGTTTTTCTTTTATGGCTCCTTGAGACTGGCTCGGTCTTGCGCGAGCGATCAAATCTGCAAAAGCAATTCCCTCCGCCCCCCCGGAAACAAATATCGAGAAAAGAGAAAAATTGAGACACAACGCAACGCAAGGCAGAGCACCATAATTTTGTGCTTGGGTGGGCGGGGGAGAGGAACGAGAGAAAGTTGGTTGCAGCGGGTCTAAAGAACATTGCAAAATCGAGTGAATTGATTTACTTGGAGACGAGCTTTTTGAGCTCGGCGAGCTCCGCCTCGAGCGTCTGGAGACGCTGCGAAACGGAGGCGGCCTTGATCTGAGCGTCAGCGGCGGTGCCCTCCTCTGTGAGGCGCGACTCAATCTTGGACAGAGAATCCTTGTCAAGCTTGGAGAGCACGCTGCGGACGAGCTGCTGGATTTGCTCACCACGCATGTTGACAGTATCGAGAACCTCCTCATGCGAGGCGACAGGACCCTCGTCGCCGGGGAGGCGCACCGAGTTGGTGATGAGGGAAAGACCGAGCACGCGGATGCCGCAATGACGGGCCACGACCACTTCTGGGACCGTAGACATGCCAACAGAGTCGCCGCCCATGTTGAGGACCATCTGGGACTCGGCGCCGGTCTCGTACGTGGGTCCAGACACCATGACATAGGTGCCGAAGCGCTGCATGAAGGACTCCATGCCCATGTCCTTGGCCGTTTCCCAGATGAGCTGACGAAGAGTCACATCGTAGGCGTCAGACATGGGCGGGAAGCGAGCGCCGCCAAAGGTGTCATCGTTGAGACCCACGAGCGGGTGCTTGCCAGCGAGGAGCGGGAAGCCAATGTGATCCGAGATGATCATGAGGTCACCGACCTTGAAGTTCCGGTTGACGCCTCCGGCGGCGTTGGTGACAATGAGGAACTCAACGCCAATGTGGCGCATCAGCTTGACGGGCAGCGTGACGGTCTTCATGGAGTGGCCCTCGTACGAGTGAAACCTGCCGCGCATGAGGACGACCGATACATTGTCGACCTTGCCAAAGACGAGCTCGCCCGTGTGGCCTGCGATGGTAGTCTGCGGAAAGTGGGGGATCTCGCTGTAGTCCACGACGAGCTTGTCGTCGAGCGCGTTGACGAGGCCGCTGAGTCCGGACCCGCAAATGACGCCCACGGTCGGCTTGGCGCCCTGCGACTTGGTCTCCAGAAAGGCCGCGGCCTCCTTCAGGTTCGCCTGCTCTCTCTCCAGCTCGGCCTGCATCTTTCCCGCCTGCTCGCTGCGCTCCTTCTCCCTCTCGCTCTCTCTCTCGCGCGCGCTCGCTCGCTCGCTCGCTCGCTCGCTCGCTGCGCGTCTCTCCGCGGTGCGCGTGCGTCCGAGCAGGTCCCTCCGTCGATGCGCGTTTGCTTTGCGTTCGAGCTCGAGGCGCAGTATCTTACTGGATGATCTCTATCCTTGTACTCAGTATCTCTCTTTTCCCAGTTGCCTTTCTTGACTGTGACTGCGTTTTCCTGACTGTGTGTGAGAGCTGCTGCTGTTCTTGGTCTCCACTCGGGTTTCTCCTCTCCAGGGCGGAACATCCGTCGGGGACGAGGAGATGGCCAGCGCGGCGCGTGCCCCGGCGCCGGCAACGGGTGGCGGCGGCGACCGGCGACCGCGCGGCGGGCGGAGAGAGGAGGAGGGCGGGCGTGGGTGGAGGAGAGCGAGCAGCTGCAGGCGGCAGCGGCAGCGGCAGCGGCAGCGGCGCGCCGTCGGGATGGTGCTTGGGGCAAAAATTGGGCCTGGGATTCTGCTGGCTTATGGGACCAGGGACCGACCGAGTGAGTCCCACGTTGTGGTCCCGTCGAAGAGGTCGCGCGGGGGGGAAAGGGTTAGAACGCGGGTGAAAGATGGCGAAGCGAGCCAGCAGATGCAGGCTGGGCTCATTGGGAGAGGGCGCGGACTGGATTTATTCCGAGAAGTCAAGAGAGCTGGGCTTGATGACTCCCTCTGGAACTTGAAGGACCCCCCCAAAAGCGCCGGTTCTTGCAACATTCGAGTATGCATACATGCAGGTTGGCTGGCAGTCTGTTCTGACCGCTGCGGCCACCTCGAGGGATTAAACCGAGGAAACTACCCTTTCCTCACTCACTTGTCGTTGAACTTGTCAAATCGGACAACTTGTCCAATCGAAGTTGGCCGTCGGTGGCTAAATGTGTGTCATCGTTCTTGACATCAGCCAGAATTTCTATCAGCATCCGATACTCTCTTTCCTGGCATGAAATGAAAAGCAAGTAGTCTTTGGGTGCGAGCTTGTGAACTTTTTGCGGATGGATCGTCACGCGTCAAGACCAACTTGATCGAAACGAGACGATTGATTTTTAAAGGAGCCTGAGGGGATCGAAGCGAGAGTTACTTGTTCATAGATGTGGACAATGAATGCGAGAGAGTACGAAACTTCGCGCACCTTCTTATCATCTTTGACGAACAGAAAACAATCAAAGACCTCATGAAAGAAAGAGGTGTTGTGCGAAAAGTGTGCACCCTTTGCGGGGACAGCATCGGGGACCCCCCCCCTTTGCATCTCCATCGATAACTCGCGGAGGCCGAAGCGCGACAACAAAACCAAGCGCGCGGCACCCACCCACGGAGCGACGCCGAAGACCATGGAGGAGACTGGCGCGGCGCAAGAAAAGCGAGGCGACGGGGAGATGGACAATGCCAAGACTGATGCCAAAGCAGACATGAAACGCGAGAAGGCGCAGCGGAGAAGGGAGCGCCGCGAGCGCGAGCGGGTGGACGCCATGAACGGCAAGAGCGGTCCTCGACCAGGGTGCTGCGAACACTTTCTCAAGGGCAAGAAGCGGTATTGCGGCATGAAGAAGCTGGAAGGGCAAAAGTTCTGCATCAACCATGGCGGAATCAAAGAGAATGAAACGAGAATCCCGTGTCCCATCGACCCAACCCACTCGGTCTTTGCAGATCAGCTTGAATCGCACCTGAAAAAGTGCGCCACGAGTCGGCAGGCAAGCCGATGGACATCCAAGGTATATTACTCTGCTGGACTGCATAATCGACCTGCTAAAGGCCGAGACGCAGAGGCGCCGACACGCAAGCTTGCTGATTTCTCCGACGATGAGCGCGCTGCCATGATCGCCCGTCTCGATGGACTCGAGGCAGCCATGGAGGCGCAAGTCAAACCACAAAGAGTCGCTGTAGACGCAATTGCAGACTTGGGGGCTCTCAACAAGTCTAGTCCTGCGGTAGAGGAACCAACAGCAGGCCGAAAGCTTGCGCCATCTATCAAACATCGCGCCCAAGAGGCAATTATTATCCGGTGTACGCGCGCGCTGCTCGCGCAGAGTGGTGAGATTCCGGCGCGCCTCTGTCTGCTTGACATGGGCGCGGGCAAGGGTGCTCTTTCTTTGCACGCGCAAGAGCATTTTGACGACGTCAAAGAGCTTTCGCATGTGCTTGTGGACCGTGGGGCCTTTATGGCAAAGCGTGATCCGGCCATTGCAAAAGGCGCGCATGCATTTGAGCGCATTCGGATGGACCTTCGTGACTTGGACCTGTGGAAGGTGCCAACGTTGGTGAGTGGCCGTTCAAGCGGGGCGCAAGTCGCACTTTTTGCAAAGCATCTTTGCGGAGTGGCCACATGCTATGCTTTGCGTGGTGCAGCTTCGCCTAAAACGTGTGGTGGACAGGCTGTTGATGCTATTGTTGTGGCGCTGTGCTGTCATGGCGCTTGTTCTTGGGACGGCTTTCTTGATCGTCCTGCTCTCGAGCGAGTGGGAATCACTCGTCCCGACTTTGAACTCATTCGGTGCATGGCTGCTTGGGCCGTGGACCACGATACACGACGACCGCAACAGAGCTCCACCGAAAAGGTCAAGGGGCGTGATGATTGTGAGGAGGAGGAAGAGCAAGAAGAAGAAGACGAAGAAGTCGATGGAGAAGACAAGGGGGAATCTCACGAGAGGAGAGCGGCCAAGACCGCGAAGCTTTCTCATGAGCAAGATGATGATGATGATGATGATGATGATAATGAGACTGGCGGAAATGAAGCCGAGGTTGCAAACGTCGGCGGCGGCGAGACAGGTTTGTCGGCAGAGGTCCGCCACCGTATCGGTTTGCAGTGCAAGAAGATCCTCAATCTCGCTCGCGTTCACTATTTGCAGTCTCAGGGCTATGACGCCGCTCTTCACACATTTGTCAATGCCGGAACAACCAAGGAGAACACCTTGCTCGTCGCGCTTCGTCGTACCAGCGGAGTCGCAGCGTCCTAATACACCATGCCATAGTAAAAAACAATCTCCCCCCTCTGCTCGCCGCACTCTGCTAAGCTTTTCCAAGGCCCATGTCACGGTCGGCTTCGGACGGTTCCGGCGCGAGCGCCAGCCAGCCAGGCAGGCCTACCCCGGCGTATGTTACAAGAAGGCGAAATGGAGAAACACCGCATCTACGTCCACGGGAAGTCTCGTACGCGAGCCCCCTCTTCGCGCCGCCACCGGGCGTCGTACAAGACCCGGGCCGCGCGACACAGGACAGATAGACCGCTGCAATGGTGCACCCGTCCGGCGAGATAGGCCTGTTTGCGCCGGTACCACGCGCTTGCGCATGCCAGCTCACCGTCGCCGCGCGCGGCCCCGCGACGGCCGCCTGCGCGGGTCTCGCGGCGGCCTGCGCCGCGCAGAGCAGACGCCCATCCCCGCGAGAGCCGCCGCCGGACCGGCCTCGGCGTCTGTCTGCGCCCCGCCGCGCGCCGCGGAGTTGGTTGGGCCGGAGCTGGCGATTCTGGCGCCTCGGAGGAGGGACGCGGAGGGAGACTTTGTTTGTGTGCGTGCAGCAAAAGCACAACGCGGAGCAGATCGTTGGCACGGACGCCGGCGCGCGCAGGGACGGAGCTCGGAGGCAGGTCGCTCGCTCGCGCGCGGAGATGGCGCCGGCCGTGAGGAGCGCCGCCGCCAGCGAGAAGATGGGCGCCGCCAGCGTGGCCGGCGTGGGCAAGGCGTCGGCCGGCGGCGGCGGGACTGCCGGCGCGAACAAGGACGGCAAGGTGGAGATCAATGGACGCCTCTACAGCAAGGCGACGCCGCTGCCGCGCGAGGGGACGGAGAACTATGACATTATCAACGGCGACCACGGCCTCCCCTCGGCCGCCGACCTCCAGGACTCGCTGTGGACGCTGACCGACGAGCCGCACGCGCAGCGCCGCAACGAGATGATGAAGGAGGTCTCGGAGGAAGTCCGCAAGCTGCAGGGCTACGAGCCTCTCACCAAGTACATTGTTGTGCTGCTCATGTCGGCGCAGCTCGGCATGGGCTACTACTTGCGGGAGGAGGCCCTCTACGGCGGAACGCTCAAGTTCTGGGTCATTTCTTATGTATTTGGCGCCATTATGGCGCAGGCGCTCTTTTTGGCTGCCCACGAGATCAGCCACAACCTCGCGTTCAAGTCGCTCAACGCGAACCGCCTTTTTGGCATGTTCACGAATCTGCCGCTCGTGCTCCCTTTTTTTATCGCCTTCAAGGAGTACCACCGTCTGCATCGTACGTTTGCTTTGT